>JAODAL010006738.1:0-130824 GCA_025379985.1 Phyllomedusa bahiana
ACCCCCCTAAAAAAAAAAAAGTTTTGATAGCTGATTTTTTCCCATGCTCGAACTTTAATTTAAAAATTTTTATTGCAGTCTTTTATAGAAATGTGCAATTTAAAATTGTACCCCTAAAGATGGAGGACAAAAATATGTGAAACAAAAAAACCCTATACAATTACAAACAGTTTTGGAAATAAAAGCAAATACAGACAGGGAAAAAATTAATTGGATTGAAAAAGGAAATTTGAAATTAACAAGGGGAAAAATATGTGGTTTCATTTTTAAAATTTTTTTGGAAAAAGTATCGGGAAATTTTGGGCTGGTAAAAACCCCTTGCCCAAAAGGTGCCTGGAGCAGCCACTACTAGTTCTGTAGCTTTGTGAAGCTCCTTGAATGATTTGTCTCCTGGTAGAAATCTCCTTCCAAATACCAACGAAGCTACAACATTTGAGACTGAATGGACAATATAATCAGATGGATCAGTAGGAGCACCTAGAATACAAACAGTTAAAACAACCCAAAATTATTTAAATTACTAAAGAAAAAATGCCCCATTAAATCAGAAAAAAACCAGTAACTTTAAAAAAAACCGAAGCAAAAAAACCAATATTGTAAATAAGAATTTTGAAAAAAAAATAATCCCAAACCCCAATTTAAAACACACATATTCCGGTTTTCCCTTTTTTTGTGGCTTGCAAAAATAAAATATAAAAAAAGAAAGCCACTTTTTTTCTGTATCTGGTATACCCTGTGTGAAGCTTGATTTTAATGATTTAACAAGGGGACCAGAGACACATGGGGCAAAACAAAAATTTACTAAGCACATTTTTTGAAAAGACTTTTTTTGGGAGGTCCCCTTTGCGTCCTAAATTTTTTTGGGCCCCAAAGATACAATATACCTAAACCCAAGGATTTGAAAATGTTGATTACATTTCTCTGCAAACCCTGAATGTATTAAGGGGATTGGTCTGGGGGCCCTGAAAACCTTTTTGTGGCCCTGGGGCCCCCCCTGGACCCCCTAATTTAAATTGGGGGGGCTTTTAAAACCTTTTGGCATTTTCAAGAGGTTCGTTTTTCAGCATTTGGCCCCTTTTTGTGATGGTTCCCAAAGAAGAGCTTTTAAAATGGAGGGGCTTTTTTCCCCTTTTCCAGCGGGGAGAAACTTCATGTTTGGCAGACACACCCCACACTAGGTGAAACACAATGATTCTTTTCAAGCGGGGGGAAGGGAGGGGGTTCACAGCTGTCGGAGACTAAGGCTAGTGCACACAGCAAAAGAAAAGGGGGCGACATGTTGAACTTTGGGCGCTGACAGGCCAGTTCAAAATAGTTTTTAAGGCGGTGTAGAAGGGGACTGAATGTAAAAAACCCCTTTTCTTCTGCAGGTCATACATACAGGCCAGTCTAGTGCTAATATGACAAGTCTGGCCGGCAGACCCCCCTTTAACTTGGTCGGCTGTTCTAACTGTTTCCTCTAGATTTAGCATAAAAGAATCATAAATGTGCCCTACCCCACGAATGTGGTGCGACCCCCCCAGAAAGCCCAAATTTTTGGCCCCTTTAAAAAAAGGTCTTTAGTGTGTTACAAAGGTACTTATCGCGCAAAGTTTGGAGAGTGCCTTTTCCCATAAAATTCTTTTTAGCTAAAAGTACAAAAAAAAAGCGGCGAAACCCCTTTTATATGTCCCCCAAAAAATGTGCCCAAAAACCCTTGATGGCATCTAATATTTGCTGTATGCCCACATGCCCTCCCGGAATTATTGGAAGGGGAAAAGCTAAGTGTAATCAATGGGGAAATCTATCTTTCTCTCCCCTTTCCCCTTTTTCTCTTTTGAACCCGCAGAAAAATATACAAAAAATGAGGAAAACAGAAAAACTCGTACATTGCAATGTTAGGTTTGGAAAAAGAAAAATCTAGAAACTGAGTAAAAAGAAAATTTCTAAACTCAAACGCGGAAAAGCAAAAATTTTGGGCCGGGGGAAAAAATTCCCTTTATCTGAAAAAATGGAAAATTTTTCTTGGTTTTTTGGGCCCCTGGGGGAAAAAGTTTTTATGACTTATCCCGCCGGTTTTGGAACCGCTTTGGGGAAAGGGTGTTTTAAAAGGCTTTTTCCCCCCCGGAAAAATTTTGCGCCCTATTTGGGGGAAAATCCGCCCTAATAAGGCGGGCGGGGGGGGGGAAAAAGGGGCGGCGGGGGGGCCCGCTCCCCGCCCCCATTTGACCCTGGGGAAAAGTTAAAAAAGGCCGGCCCCTTTCCCCCCCGTTAATGGGGCTGTATTTCCCCCCCCAAAAACCACCCAAGGGGATTCGCCGGAAACCGGGGAAACAGGGGTTCCACGTTTATGGGGAAACCCGTGGAAAAACCCCGTAATTTCTTGCCGCGGGGAAAAAGGTGCCTTTTAGTCCCCAAAAAAAGGGCCCATTTTTTCTTTCCTTTAAAGCGGGAAAAATTTTTGCCTTTTGGGAAAGGGGGGCTTTAAAAATTTAAACCCCCAAAAAAATTTTTGGAACTTCAGATTTTTTTTTTTTTTCATGGGCCCCAAGCTAAAAAAAAAACTTGGAACAAACCCTTTCACCCCCAAATTTTCACAATACACCTTGATGAGAACCCCGAGGGTGGGTTTTAAACCAAAAAGGGGACTTCCGGGAAGGGGTCACCTTTTCTGGAAATTTGGGGGTTTTGGGAAAAGGGGCTTGGCCCCCCCAAAATTGCGCTCCAAAAGCCAAACAGCACCCCCCCCTTGTACCCCTCCCTGCGCCCCAAAAAGCAGGTTTCACCCACAGTAGGGGATTTCTGAACCCTTTTTAAGAAATTGTGTAATACATTTTCGGGGGGTTTTGTTCAGGATTCCCCTTTTTGAAATTAAAAAAATTTTTTTTCTGAAACCCCCCCGTTTTTTGTAAAAAAAAATTTTAAATTTTTTTTTTCACGCCTTTTGTTAAAAAAAATTGTCTTAAAACCTGTGGGGGGCAATTACTCACCGCACCCCTGGTTATAAATTCCATTAAAAAAGGTTTTAGTTTTCCCAAATTAGGTCTTTTTTTTGGGGGGTTTAATTAAGTTTTAGCACCTTGGGGTGCCCAGCACCTAAGGGGGTTCGCAAACCCCCGGGTTTGGGGCCTAAAATATATCCCAATGAAAAAAGAGATTCCAAAAACCATTTGGGGCCCCCTTTTTACTCTGGGCTTGTGGATGAGGGCAAATAGCGCAAATAAGGCCTTTTGGGATATTTTTAAAAAAAGGCAGAAACTGGGGGAAACAATTTATTTGCATTTCCCAGGGTTTTCATTTAAATGTGTTCTAGTGAAATTGGATAAAAATTGAAAAAACCCGCAAAAAAAAGTAAATTTTTTAGGCTTCGCCATAGTCAGCTTTATTTTCTAAAACATGAGCAATGTTGTGCAACAATTTTAAAACAAAACACAAAAAAAGAAAGGGGAAAAAACATGGGAAAAAACCTCGCTGATCCCCTGATCATTACAAACCCTTCTTTTTTATAACAGCTGTTAAACTGACGGGGTGGGGTTTTTTATAGTGTGCAAAATTTTTAATTTTCTGTAACTGCCGTTAGAAACCTGGGAAACTTCCATTAAATGATAACTTTCATATGATATTATTGGGGTTTAAATTTTTCTGTTACAGTGGAACCCCATCAGTCCCCAAAAAAATAAAAAAAAAAGTAGTCTAAAATTGGTTGCCCCTTTAAAAAAAACCTGTCCCTAGATTAAGCCCCCTTTTTCTAAAGGGAGAACAAGGTATGACAGACATTCTGTTTTCCCGTGCTGTGTCCCTTTTTTCCCGTAAGATGCTGTAGTTTTGTGTAATTTTAAAGCCAAATTCTGCCCGTTTTCGGCCCCGAAGTCATTCGAAGAGTCCCTTTAAAGAGTTTTTTTTTTTTTTTTTTAAAAACCCCCCCATCTAGCTTGCCCTTTTAGTGGGTGGGGGGTAACACCTATCATGGGAAAAAGATTTTTTAGGGGTAAATGCCCAAAAATACAGCATTTTACAGAATAAGGGGCACAGTGTGGGAAAAGGGAGGTCCCGACCCATTGGTTGGGGCTGCCCTCAGCAAGGGGGGGATTAACCTAAATGTACAGGTTTTCCCCTTTTTCATTTGTATCACTGGGCCTTGCTCTGAGGGCTATTGGGGAGACTAAAAGTTACTGTTTGACCACCCTTGAAACAATTTGGAAAAAAAAATTAAAAAAAAACAAAAAATTTCTCCTTGCAGGGATTTAATAAAAATTTACCCTTTCAGTAAACGTCACATTTTAAAAATTTTTTTTCCCCCTCCCCCTAGGAAAAAAATAAATTTTTTTAGTAGAAATTTTTAAACTCTTTTAAATTTGTAAAATAGCTTGTTTTCTCGATGTATTCTTACCCCCTAGTGAAAAAACTCCCTTTTTAAACGCAAGAAAACCCGTAATTTTTTTTTCCTCTTTTTTTAGGTTTAATGTTTTATAATATTTTTTTCCTCAGTTTTTTTGCTGTTTTTTTTTTTTGGCGATTGATTGTTTTTTTTAAGAAATTATTTTTGGGGGCCTCAAAGGGAAGAATAACTTTTTTTTGGAAAGGGGGTGATGAGAAAAAAAATATTGGAGGTTTTTATGTTAAGCTTTTTTTTCGGGGTAGTCCCTTTTACACCAGAACAATCTTTTTTTGAAAATAATTGTCTTTGTGTCTTCCATTTTTAAGACCCAAAAACATTTTTAAACTTTTTTTGAAAAAAAAACAAAGGGGCATAAATTTGGGTGGTTGGCCAAGAGGAAAAGATTAATGTGGAAGTGCCTATTTCTTTCTTTTTTTTTTTTTTAAAAAACCCCCCAAAAAATATTGACAAAAATTGAAAATTCCCTTGATTTTTTAAGGTGCTTGGTTTTAGGATCCATTTTTATAATTGCCCCCCCCTTCTTGATGCACCCACTTCCCCTTTTCTGGGTCCAACCAAAAAACCCGGGTTGACATGAGAGCTTTCAAATAAATGTTGGCCCTTTAAATTGCCTAGTCAGGGTTTTATCATGGGTTGGTTACAAATTTGGGGCTTGTTTTTGGATTTTTTGTTTTCACCTTAAAAATACAACCGTTTTTGAGGTTTTTGGGTTTCTTTTTTCTTTAAAGGGGAAATTTTAATTTACCTAATGTTCAGTACCTCTAACCATAAAAAAACAAAATCAGGTTTTAAAATCTTTAGCCCCACTTGTATTTGCTCCTCCAAAATTTTTTTTTTTTTCCCCAGGCCAAGGCTTCGAAACGCCTTTTGCCCCAAAGTCTCTGTTGTTTCCGTATGCCCGAGGTTAAAAAAATTCCCTATAGTCAAAGGGTAGAAATTTTTAAAATTATTATTTTGTTTTGTTTCCCGGGGAATCAATTTAATTTATAAAGTTCCAAAAAGGATTTTCTAAAACTGTAAGTCATTAACCCTTGGGAAATTTGGGTTTTGAAGGATTTTTAAATTCCAGTTCACAAGGAAGTTAAACTTTTTAACATTTAAAATCCCCTTTTTTTTCTCCCATTTCTTTTTTAATAAAAAAAGGGCAAAAAACTTTATTTTTGTAAATACAAAAAACCTTTAAAAAATTTTTAAAAATTTACCAATTTTTAAACCAAAATTTTTCCATGAGGCCTGATTCCCTCAATATTTCAATTGAAATTTTTTCTTGTTTGGAAAAATTTTTAAAATTTTTCTTTTTTTTTTTTAAAATTAAAAAAGGGGGGTTTTAAAGGGTTTTTTTCCCCAAAAATTTTAATAAAATTTCCCCAAAACACAATTTTTTTTTGGGGAAATGCCTTTTAAAAAATGAAATTTTTAAAACCCCAAAATGCCCATTTCAAAACAAATTTAATTTCAATAACTGCATTTGGAAAATTTTTTATACCTTTATTTTCCCAAAGGAAATTTAAAGAAGCAAGTGGTTTAAAAAATTTACTTTTTTTGGCAATTTTTTTTTTAAACACCCAAAATTTAAACCAAAATTGAGGGAAAATGGGTTGGGGAAAAAAAAAATTTAAAATTGAATTCCCCCCGGGTTCCTTTTAAATAACCCCTTTTAATTTTTTGGAAAAACCCCCTTTAAAACCATGGGGGGCCCCCAACAATTTTATTTTAATAACCCTTTCAGGTTTTAACAATTTTTTTTTCAAAATTTCAAAAAAAAATTCCCCCAAAAAAAAAAACCCCCGGTTTTTTTTGGATTGAAATGGGGTAATTTTTAATGATTAACAGGGGGGATTTTGGTAGCCCTAAAAAGTTGGTTTTTTTTTAAAGGGCGGGGGGGGGAAAATTTTTTTTAAAAAAATTTTTAATTTTGAAATCCCAGATGTTTTTTTAAAAACTTTTTTTTTTTTTAAATAGGTCCCAAAAAAATGAAAAATGCCAAAAAAAAGGTTGGGAAAGATTTTCCTTTCCCCCGGTTTTTAAATTTTTTAGGGGGTGTAAAATGCCTTAATTTGGGGGTTTTTTAATTTTGGTGGGGGTTTTTTTTTCCCAGGTTTTCCATTTCGATTTTTGCCCCCAAACAATACCAAAAGGAAATTTTTTAGAAAATTCCAATTGGGGGGGACCCCCTTTATTAACCGCAAAACCAAAAAACAAAATTGATTTTTAGGAAAATTTTGTTTTTATTATGCCCGGGTTTTTTTTGTAAAGCCCGGGGGGCTATGAAAAGCCCTGGGGGGGAAAAAATGGTTTCCGCAAGTTTTTTGGGCCTTTTTTTGGCCCTTTTTCTTTAAAAATTTTAAAAATTAAAGGGTTTATTATTATTTATAAAGGGGATCCGGATTATTTTGATTGTATAAAATTTTATAGAAAAAATTTTTTCCCCTTTTTTTTAAAAACCCTTTTTTCCAAAAAATGGGTTTTTTGCCTTTTTTTTGTTTTCCTTTTTTAAAATTATCGTTTTCCCCCTTTTTCTTAAGGAGTATTAAGGGTTGTTTTTTTCGGGAAAATTTTGGTTTATTTTAAAAAAGTAAAACCCCAAGGGGGGTAAAGGGCCCTTTTTCAAATTAAAGGTTTTCCCCCCCGGGAAAATTTTAAAAAATTTTCCCCATTTCCCTTGTGTTTTTTTTTTATTTTTAACCCCGGGGGTTTGGGTAATGGGGGGCAATTGTTAAATGGGTGTTACATTTCATTCCCCCCCCCCCAAAACCCCCCCCCCCCCAATTCCCTGGCACCTTATTTTTTCTTTTTTTTGTTTTTGCCCAATCCTTAAAAAAAAACTTTTACAAAAAGGGATAACCAAATTTTTAAACGCCTTTTTAGGGGTGGAAAAGAACCAAAAATTTTTTAATTTTTTTAAAATACCGTGAGGGGTTTTTTCCGAACGGGAGGGGACGGGAAGGGGGGCCGCAAACAATTTTTTAATTCCCGGGTTTTTGGGGGCCGGGGGGGGGCCCAACCCTTTTTTTTTATTTTTTTTAAACATGCCCAAAAGTGAAGGGTAGCCCGTTGTTTTCACAGGGGGTTTAAGGAGTTTTCCCTTTCTTTTTTTAGTTTTTTTTTTATTTAAAAAACCCCTTTTAAAAAAAATATTTTTTTTTTTAAAATTTTTTTAATGCCAAAGTGCTTTCCCAGACCCATAACCGCCATGGGGTTGTTGATGGTTTTCACAACCCAAGTTTAAGGGCCTTTATGCTTTTCTTGAAAAATATAATATTACAGGTTATGATTACTTGATATATTTAGATGTTGATCCAGGGATTTATTTTGATTGGCATATTTGGAGTCAGAAAGACAATTTTTCCTCTTGTATCAGCCTTGTACTTCATATGGGTTTTTGCCTTTCACTGGATCAAAATTGTAGGATTATACAGTATCTCACACTTTGATACAATATCAAGTAGTCAGTGTACAGCTTGTGTAACAGTGTAAATTTGGTGTACCCTCAAAATAAGTCAACACACAGCCATCAAAGGCTAAACCATTGGCAAATGTGAGTACACCCCTAAGTGAAAATAGACAAATTGACACATTGTCTTGTGACTCATTAGTGTTACAGGGTCTCAGGTGTAAATGGGGAGCAAGGTTGTTAAATGTGGTGTTATCACTCTCTCACTCTCTAATACTGGTCACTGTAAGTTCACATGGCACCTCATTGGCTAAGAACTGCCTGAGGATCTGAAAAAAAAGAATCGTTGCTCTACATGAAAATGGCATAGGCCAGTGATGGCGAACCTTTTAGAGACCGAGTGCCCAAACTGCAACCAAAAATAGCCTTAATTACTTCAAAGTACCGATGACGTTGGCACGAAGCAGGGAGGTCACGCCAGGAAGAGTGGCCGCAGAACAATTAATGCGAGGGATGTGATGGCCGCTCAGCCCACCCCTCTGCCATATTTCCACCATACAGTGACCATATAGTGATAGATAGCAGTGTACACAGGTGCTCAGCAGACAGTTTACATTTCAGTTTAGTTAGTTTAGTTACATTTAGTGATTCAAAGGAGACGCCTTGTCTAACGAGTTGTTCACTTTTCCTTTTCTTCTCCATTTTGTCCAGACTGCCATGATGACTTCTCCCAGACACCACTATTCCCTGCAGAATTTACAACACAAACACCTGAGACGCCTCACTTTTCTATCAATCTTCCAAACTGTGTCCCCTCACTCCTCTGTACAAACTCCCCATCTATAGTGCCCCAAATAATTACCCCCTTGGTGTCCTGGTAGTTAGGGCCCCCTTAAGTAGTTATATCGGGCTCCTAGATAAATAAGTATATAGGTCCCGCTCCTGCAGATAGGTACATAGGGCCCCCAGTAAAGCCCTCCCTCTCACTGTGCAGGGTCCAGTCCCACCAGAAAATTAGGTTTTAATTTTAAAGATCGGCTTAAAGCCTATTCTGTGTATACATTCTTAGTTGTGAGGCAGTGAAGCCCTTCCACCCACAAGGCAGGGCTTCACTGCCTTTAGTAATAATGCAGGGACCTTGACTTATGGGGGGAATGGGCCAATCTCTGAAACTAAGAATGTATCTCAGAGGTCTTTCTAAGGGCCCCACAAATCTTGGAGGCCTCACCAGGGGGCCCAGACACATCCTGCGGCCCTTCACAGGGGCTCAGTGGAGGGTCTGTCAAAGGGGATCGCTGGAGGACAACTCACAGGGGATCAGTGGGGGGGCCTGTCACAGTGGCTCCTGATGGGCCGTTGGGAGGGTGGGATGCCACAGTGAGTGGGGGGGCTGTCACAGAGGTTTTGGGGGGGCCATAACAGAAGATCAGGGGGGAACCGTCACAGGGAATAGTGGGGGGGGGAGCGTCAGAGTGGTGGGGGTGGGTGTCACAGGGGCTCCTGAGGGGTGGGGGCTGTCACAGGGGCCATCCGAATCAGAGCACCATACTGTACATACATAATGAGCCCTGAAGCCTGTTCTTTATTAAACTCTTCCGGACTAAGGCTAATGATTACTTACAAGGCCTCAGACGGGGCCTGTCCAGACTGTTATTAGCTCCGAACTGTTCATTCTCAGGATGCTGTGGTAATTAAAATCCTGCATCCCACCCGCACACAGAGAGGGGAGGGTTTGGTGCCAGTCGCACTCCTAAAGTAAGTGAACAGGCCTTGGAGCCTGTGCTGTCTGTAAAATTATGGTGCTGTGAATCGGCGCCAGGGCCTCCTTGAGCTGTGCAGAACATTATTTTTTTGTAGTCATGCCAGCCATGTGTGCCATAGGTTTGCCACCGCTGGCATAGGCTATAAGAAGTTTGCTAACAACCTGAAACTGAGCTGTAGCACAGTGGCCAAGACCATAAAACGGTTTAACGAGATAGACTATGCTCATAACAGGCCTCACCATGGTTGAACAAGATAGTTGAGTGCACATGCTCAGTGGCATATCCTGAAATTATCTTTTCAGAATAGTCTTATAAGGAGTGCCAGCAAAAGTCAGCAAGCAGACAAGCAGACAAATGATATGGAATACTGGAAACATGTCCTGTGGACTGATGAGACCAAGATAAACTTATTTGGTTTATATGGTGCAAGCATGTCGGGCAGCAACCTCGTGAGGAGTACAAAGAGAAGTATGTCTTGCCTACAGTCAAAAAAGGTGGTGGGAGTTTCGTGGTTTAGGGCTGCATGAGTGCTGCCGGCAGTGGGGAGCTACAGTTCATTGAGGGAACCATGAATGCCAACATATACTGTGACATAATGAAGCAGAGCATGAACCCTACCCACGAAAACTGGGCCGCAGGGCAGTATTCCAACATGATAACGACCCCAAACACACCTCCAAAACAATCCTTTGCTAAAGAAAATTAGGGTAAAGGTGCTGGACTGGCCAACCATGTATCCAGACCTAAATCCTTTTGAGCATCTATGGGGCATTCTCAAATGGAAGGTGGAGGAGTGTAAGGTATCTAACATCCACCAGCTCCATGATGTCGTCATGGAGAAGTGGAAGAGGATTCCAGTGGCAACCTGTGAAGCTCTAGTGAAGTCACTGTTATTGCCAGCGGTTTAGACATTCATGATTGTGTGTTGAGTTGTTTTGAGGGCACACCAAATTTACACTGATAGGTTCCATCCACATGGCACTGACAAAATACTGGTCAGATTATCAAAACGTAAAACAGAGGGACCGGGCCCCTGATGTTTTAGGACCCTAGCAAAATCCTTGGTTATATGTAAGGACTTGGTTTATCTGTTTTAGTTATCTGATTATTTGTCTTTAATCTTAATTTTGTATTATGTTGGTTGACATTTTGAGGCCTCGGAACCAATTATCAGATTTCCATAGAGTTATAATTTCAACATACAATGGTTGTGCTTTAACATTTTAACCCCTTCCCGACATACAGTAGGACGTACTGCTATGTCCTAGCAGGCGTTGCGTTCCCACAAATGGACGTACCGGTACGTCCTGCAGAGTGTGCGGGCTCACAAGCGAGTCACACACAATTGCCACGTGGACCAGTAGTATATAACCGTTGGCCTGATGCCGCATCACCTGCTGCCAGAGTGAGCTCCGACCACTGGTGATTAACCCTTAGCTGTTGCAATCTATCACGATCGCCACAGCTAAGTCACAGACAGAGGAAGGGGCTTCTCCTGCCTGTAATCGCCAGTGCCGCTGCTGTGTCTGTACCTGAAAGCCCAGCATGGTGACTGACAGTTGCCATAGAGACCAGCAGTTCTGCTCTGTACTGATCTCTATTGTATGAGTGATCTGAGGATCATGAATACAAAACGAAAAGTGAAAAAAAGGTGAAAAAGTTTTAAAAAAAGTAAAACACAAAAACGAAAAATAAAATGAAAACACATACACTGCCCTTTTCCCATATACAAACGCCAATCGCCCCCAAAAAAGATAAAAAATAAATAATCATATTTGGTATTGCTGCATGCGTAACGATCTACCCTATAAATCTGTCATGTTAACTAACCCGCGCAGTGAACACTGTAAAAAAAAAATTAAAAAATCACCGGATTGCGACTTTTGTTCATCTTGAAGCAAATAAAATAGAATAAAAAGTGATCAAAAACTCATATAAAAGCCAAAGTGGTGCCAATTAAAAACTCCATTCATCCTGCAAAAAAAAGCCCTTACACAGCTCTGTATACGGAAAAATAAAAAGATTATGGCTATCAGAAGATAACGATGCATACATATTGTTTTACACAATAAAAACACTTTAAAAAAAAAAACTATATAAATAGAGTATAGCCATAATCGTGTCCACCGAGAGAGTAAAACTAACTTGTCACAGATACTGCACGGTGAGTGCTGTTAAAAACAAAATTAAAAAACACCACTAGGATTGCAGTATTTTCTTCACCCTGCCTTCTAAAAAAAGAATTTAAAACCATTCAAAAAGCCTTGTCCTCCCAAAAATGATACCAATAAAAACATTAACTCAGTCCGCAAAAACAAGCCCCTACACATCTCCTTTCACAGAATAATAAAAAAGTTATGGCTCTTAGACTATGGCAATACAAAAACATGTTTTCCTTCTTGAATAAAAGTGTTTTTATTGTGTAAAAGGAATAAAACCTAAAAAATATACAAATTGTGTATCGCTGTAATTGTATTGACCTGCTGAGTAAAGCTAGTGTGTCATTTATACCACACGGTGACTCTTAAAAAATACTATCAGGAAACCTCACAAAAACCTCAATAAAAAGTGATCATATGCATCCCTTAATAGTACCAATAAAAACATCAACTCAGCCCGGAAAAAACAAGCCCATAATTGGCTCTGTATACAGAAAAATAAAAAAGTTATGGCTATCAGACTAAGATGACCTAAAAATGCAATTTTTTATAAACTTATTTCTATTGTGTAAAAGTAATAAAACATAAAAAAATATAAAATTTATATTACTCTAATTGTACCAACCCGCATTATAAAGTTATTGTATCATTTATACTGCACGGTGAATGCTGTAAAATTGAAGCCCAAAAAACAATGGCGGAACTGGTTCTCTCTCTAGTCCATTTACATGGCCCAATGCTAAAAAAACCTGTGGAACACCTGTGCGCCCAAAATGCACTATACACCCCTAGATAAGATCCATGAGGGGTGTTGAATACAATATGGGGCGACTTCTGGAAGGTTTCACCTGTTCTGGTACTTTGGGGGCTTTGCAAATGCGACATAGTACCCACCAAAATCTGCATTCTAAAAGTCAAATAGCGGTCTCTCCCTGATACATCCTGCCATGTGCCCAAACAGCAGTTTACACCCACATATAGGGTATTGCCAAACTTGGAAGAAATTGTGTAACAAAATTTGGCGTACTTTTTTTCAAGGATTCCTTGTGAAAATTAAATATTTCCAACTAAAATTGCAGATTGTTGGAAAAAAAATATTTTTTTCATTTTCACTGCCTAACACTAAAAAAATATACCATATACTCCCTATACCTCTGGATATATTCCTTAAGGGGTGTAGTTTTCAATATGGGATCTCTTTAGAGGTGTTTATAAAGTTTTAGCACCTTAGGTGCCTAAATAAAATGGTATTGAAAATTAGACCCCACAGTCCGGTAAGTGCTCCTCCTACTCTGAGGCTTGTGGTTGAGCCAAATAGTGCACTAGGGCCACATATGGGATATACCTAAAAATGGCAGAAAGTGGGGAATCGATATTAAGTTGCATTTTTCCTGGTCACATCTATCGTGTTCCTGTGAATAATGGATACAAACTGAAAATCGGCAAAAAAAGTGAAATACCTAAAGGGTTAACAAACTTCCTAAACACTGGTAAATACTTTAAGGAGTGTAGTTTCTTAGATGAAATCATTTATGCGGGTATCTAACATACAAACATCCAGAGTCACGTCAGAACTGGACTGCTCCCTAAAAATGTATATTACAAATTTTCTTGAAAATGCAAAAACTGACTACTAAATTTCAAAGCCCCTAATGTCATAAAAAAAAATCAAAAGAAATTTAAAAACTGTAAACCTACAGTAGACATATGGTAGATGCTAGTTATAAACTATTTTGAGTGGAATAACTATCTGTCTTACACATAGAAATTTTGAAGTTTGAAAATGGCAAATTTTTCACAATATCTTGATATTTTTCACAAATTAGCAAGGATAGTTTGGACCAAAATTTCTTACTAACTTAAAGCACAATGTGTCATGAGAAAACATGCTCTGAATCACTTGGATAGGTAAAAAGTATAAAAAAGTTATTCCCACATAAAGTGACACATGTCAGATTTCAAAAATGGGGCTCTGTCAGAGAGGCCAAAACTGGTTGCGGCAGTAAGGGGGTTAAGGGGCAATTGTATATAATTAAATAAAGCTAGGGCACAGAAACTGCCCTAGTTAAAGTCTCTAATGATTTTCCTCACTGCCAAATCACAGGGCAAATACTCGTTGCTGCTTCTCCTGGATCTCTCTGCAGCATTTGACACTGTGGATCACCACCCTTCTCCTCACCATGCTCAGCACCATTGGCATCCAGGACACCGCTCTCGCTGGTTCTCTTCCCACCTCTCTGACCGCTCCTTCAGTGTCTCATTTGCTGGGTTTTACCTCCTCTCCTCTTCCTCCTTGCTGTCCGGGGTTCCTCAGGGATCAGTTCTAGGTCCTCTCCTTTTTTCACTTTACACATCCCCATTGACACAACCATCAGCAGATTTGGCTTCCAGTATCCATCTCTAACTCTGATTACACCCAATTAATACTCCGCCTCCCGCAGACATCACTCCTGCCCCTGATACAAAACACAGTGACTGTCTTACCCTGTCTCTGACAACATGTCCTCCTCACCATCTGAACTAAACCTCACTAAAACCCGTACTTCTTGTCTTTCCACCATCTTTCTAACCAACCCTACCCTGCTATCTCGGTCCCATGTGTGGTCACCACCATATCTCCCTAGGTCAGCAGGGGCCACGCTTCTTGCGGGTAATACTAGCCTAATTATGTCCCTTAACCCCTTATATCCAATCCCTTTGCTCCACGCTCTCTGTCATCTGCACCTCAGACACATCTTACCTAAATTCAGCGTACTTTTTTCTCACTGAGTCGGAAACGAGCTTCAAACCCTCTTTTTTGCTCTTATTTCACTCTCTAATCTGTGACTACTGCAACTCCGTGCTTATCGGTCGCGGCCTCTCTGCAAACTCTCCCCTCTTGCATTCTGTTCTGAATCAAGCGAGGCCAGGCTTGCTTTCTCTGCTTCAGCCGCTATACTGATTCCTCTACCCGGTGGTCAAGTCACTGCTCTGGTTGCCCATCCAGTACAGAATAACATATCATAAACTTCCTTCTCACTCTCACCCAAACAGCCTCTCCACATCTTGTTCTTCTCCCTTCATCTTCTATCCGCCCTCATTCGCTGTCTACCACCCTTACCTCGTGCTCTCCTATCCTCTGCTGGATGATATCATACCTATCATTCCCCATACAATTTCACTTATCCCCGAACCTCATGCCCGTATCCAAGATTTCTCCAGAGTGCACACCGGTCCTATGGAATATTCTACCGCATGGGGGCGATCATGCACCATCGACAACTCTCTTCACACGTTTTTAAGATGGCCCCTAGAAAAATCATGACCTCTTCTCAGCCTGGCCTACCAAGATCCCGAACTGTGCTATCACACCTGTCACTGACCCTTCATCTCGAGGCACTCACAGGCACTTATCTTATAATAGAGGTACAGTCGGTGGCTGGGTCACCGCTATTTTCTATGTAAAACCACCCTCTATTTATATGTAACCATGGCTGGACCATAGTAAACTGAGCACTTCTTAACCCTTTGTCTCACCCATACACCATAATAGATTGTAAGCTCTCGCGAGCAAGGGCCTCATACCTCGTGTCTCATTTGTAAGTCTTCTATTTAATCTGATAATGTTCTAGTATGTACACCCTCTAATTTGTAAGGTTTCTGCGATATATGTTGGCGCTATACTCAATATATAAATTATTATTATTATTATTATTATTATTATATAAGAAAATAATGATTTACTTCTTCTGTGTAGGTAATATGATTGCTGATGAAATCGCATGGTTAAAGATATGGCTATATACTGCTCTTGTTCTGTCTATTAATTTGTAGTCAGTTCACAACCTTAACTACATGTTACAGGACTCCAGAATTAAGGTTCATTATATAGTTCTGTACCTTTTTCACCCATCAAATCCATGAAAAGTGGTAAAATAGGACGCCCCAGAAGTCATTCAGAGATGGAATCTCAAGAGTGCTCTAAGCTCATTGTAACCATTCAGAACATGACCGATCTGTTCCTAAGGGGTACTTATTGTGATAAGACATATTCCATATACCTGAGCCAGCTAAATACAAGAACAAAAATGAAAGATTTATCATACATCCCCAGCAAGTACAATAGAAGATTTGTTTGCTCATTAGTACCTGGGGAGAAAATTCCCAAAGTGTCAAGATTCCATAAATGTCATTCTCTGTAATATCTTTCTTAGGACACTTTGTAGCTCTACTGATTGATTTTAAAGATTAATGAGCTGCCGTCGGCACAATATTACGATACATTATTCATGAGTCTCAACAGTTCATGTCCATTTACAGAGTGATTGCTGGATAATAAATAGAAAGTTACAAAGTTAGATGAAATAATAGATCCATAGATAAATGACACCCTGCAGGAATGTCACAGACTCCTTTTCTTTGGTAAAGACATAATACTTTTCACATTTAGAGGTATAGGATGATGGTGTCTGTCATGATACAAAACTTTTGATAGTTATACAAGCTCCCACTTTTGCTGGTTATACAGTCTTTCTTTTCAAGAAAAAGTAATCCTATCTATCCGAGGGGCGGGACTACCTGAATGGTGGACCGCACTAATACAACTCGAGCTCTCACCGGCTGGGCACATATCCTTCCCTAAAATCAGATACTTCATACCTGTTCTAACCTGCAGAGACAGCTCACTTACCTAGGAGACTGTACTCCGAGGCTCGTGATAGAGCCTCCCTCTGACCATCCCGTGGGTCCGCGTCGAGAGCCCGATCATCAACTAGCCGCGTCTTTCTGGTTGCTCGCTCTGTTTTTGATGTCTTCCTCTTCTAGTGCCAGCAACGGATAGCCTGCCCAGCACGCTTGTCTGACTACTCCAGCCTCTACCTGGCACAACAGGTCGGACACGGGGCCGGCAGGGGGGGCGATGTTCTGTTATACATGTCACAAGCAGACACGGGTGGTAAGTAAGTAGCAATTGGTAGGGGAGTGAAACGGGAGAGCAGTAGTAAATAGGATTGTTAAGGAGTATTAGGCTCGAGAAATAGGAATCGGGATGATGTATATTAATAAGTATTAGAAATTCTATGGTGGAAATGAGAGAGAAGGGAAGTAATAATATATAGGGGAAGATATAATATAATAAAAAATGGGGTGTTTTTGTAAAAAGATTTAAAATGAGGAAAATAGTAGGAGTAAGGAGAAGTTGTATTATGTAAAATGAGAGATGGTGTTTTTAAGGTTTTTTTTTGTTGGGGTGTTGTTAATGAGGTGGTGGATAATATGTGTTTTTGTTAATGTTGATGGTGTTGGTATTGGTTGTGTATTTTGTGGGGTTTTGTTGTTGTTGGTTGTTTTTTTGGTTGGGTTTTTTTGTGTTTTTTTTGTGTTGTTGTGGTAGGTGTTGTTTGGGTGTGGGTTTGGGTGGTTGGTTGTGTTTTGTTTTTTGGGGGTGGGTTTGTTGTTTTTTTTTGTTGGTTTGTGGGATAGTGTTGAGTGGATAGGATATTGATATTAATTGGTTGTTAATGATATATTGGAGGCGAAGTGAGTGGAGAAGTATGTTTTGGCGGGGAAAATCGACATTGTGGGTCGAATTAACGGACAATATTTTATTCATGTATGTTATAACCGATCACTAAGTTGCCCCGTGGAACCACCATTAAAATGAACCCGAGTGTCTATCTATATACCCACACCAGCCCGTGAAGCTGAACTTAAATCACCATTTCAAGTACTTCCTACTTATACAGCTCTCCTACTGCCTGCATAGTGCTCACCAGTATACGACTCAACTCAACCTCTGAATTGGCTAGAATTCACAGTCACAGCACCTAGTGGACGGCCTTACAGATTAAGCTCACACAACACCTACCTCTAAGTTAAAACCATGACAGTTGCCGAACTCTTGGACAAATTGAACAGCAAGAGAAGACAAAAGAGGGCAGACGCAGCGTCATTTCATGGACCTTAACTAAGCGCCGCACTTTTTTGCGTGTGACAAAACGCCCCTTCAAAAACCACACCCACTCGCCTAACTGCATAAGGCGTGTGTAAGAAAGCAGTAGATGCCCTTGATACCAGTATACTAGTAGTGCGCCCCCCATAACCAGTAGGTGCCCCTTACAACAGGCAGTAGAGAGCCCCGTTGTTAGACCAGTAGTTGGCCTCCCCCTTTTGTAGACAGTAGTTGCACCCCTTTAAAGCCAGCGTAGTTTGCCCCCTTTAGTATCTGGTAGTGGCCCCCTTTAGAAAAGCCTGGTAGGTAGTTGCCCACCTTTAGAAGCCCAGTATTCCCCTTTAGTACCAGGGTAGTAGGTTTGCCCCCTTAGAAGCCAGTACGGTATTGATCCCCTTTAATTACCAGTAAGGTATTGCCCCCTTTAGTAGCCAGGTAGGTATTGCCCCCTTTAGTACCAGTGTTCCCCCTTTAGAGAGCCATAGTTGTTGCAACCCTTTAGAAGCCAGGTATGCCCCACTTTAGTAATTCATAGTGCCCCCTTTAGAAAGCCAGTAGGTAGTGTGCCAGCCCTATTAGAAGCCAGTAGGTAGTTGCCCCTAAGATGCCAGTATGCCCGCCCTTTAAGTAGCCTGGTAGTAGTTGCCCCCCCTGTTAGAGAAGCGCACGTAGGTAGTTTGCCTCCCCTTTGGTAGCCAGTATTAGCCCCCTCATGTAGCTGAAGAAAATAAAATAATAAAATCCACTTACCTCACCAGGCTACTTCTGCAGCCACGACTCTCCTATCTCCTCACCGATCAGGGGAAGTAGTGCAGAAGGATGGAGCCGCATCACTACCCCTGCGCCGCTGACCTGTATGTACGTGCACTACGGTCCGGGACGATACATGCGGATGGAGGAGCGATCCCTCTGCACCCCTCCCCTGCACAGCGAGACTCCTGGCGGGTGAAGCGGCCGCTGTGGCCTGCTTCACCCGCTGTGAGATCGGCCCCGGGCGCAAAGATCGCTACCAGGCGCTACTCTTTGCGCCGCGTAATTTAAGGCGAGGAATCCAACTCTGGCCGAGGCGGGGGGGGGGACCCCCCATTTCGGGAAGAACCCCACCTCATCCAAAAGCGGGAAGAAGTTGCGAATTTATAAGAACCCTAGATCGCTCTTTAACGCACTTAACATCACGAGTGTCTTTTGAAAACGCACGATCGCAAAAGCAGCAATCACCTTCCCCACCTATTGTGCCCCCTCTGGCTCCCAACGTGCGCTAACATTTATGGATCGCGAGGTTCCCCCTTATTCGCACATGCAAAGTGAAAAAATAACCACGGAAAGGGTCCCAGCTGTCTAACAACACGTCATCGCGCGTCGCTGTCGTCCTCTTACCGTCTCCTTTTCATTTCAGATGGACAAATTTCACTACATAAACTGCCCACCACCTGCCACATCATCACAACGCCAACAGAAAACTTTCCTCCAAATCCCCATCCCTCTTGTCTCCATCTATTGTACACCAATAAAGGCCCGTTCACTAAAAGATAAAACCATGCCGAATATCTGACTCTTCCCAAATCTGCAATAGAGGGTATCGACAGAATTCTTTCTTTGATCACTAATGACACACCGCCACCAGGGCAATCTCTCACCTCCACTAGCCCAGCAGCTTCGCAAGCCTCAGAATAGCTAACAGGCAATTCGATGGCTCAGGAGGTTCTGTCGTCTCATGACACCATATTCGACAAACAAATCAGTATGATCCAGGCATCACGTCAACCCGACTCTATACCAGATAACTGCCGATGCCCAAAAGATTCGCAGTCTGGTGAAAAACCGAGAGTTACCGACCCGTGATCCACGCATCATCAACCCCTGCTGAGAACGAGCAATTAACGAACAACCTGAACGCAGAAACCATTATTCTATCCGCACAAGCTGAAGATCTGGAGAACTGAGAACAGCCGCAACAAATCTGCCGCTTTGGGTTTGGCATAGCCTTAGAAAACAATCACACATGCGAGAGCTTCCGCTCTTCTGGCCCAAGGACCTTACATCAGCACTAAGCTAGACCTACCACGGAACCCACTGCTACATCAACAGCAGCCCACCAATAACCGCCCTGGGCCCTTACCTCGGGGGGGAGAGAGGCGACACGCCAGACAAGTAATTGCTAGCTAATACACTAAGTTGGACCGTGAAAGAAATGTTCTTAATAGCCTTGACGCAGCCAAGCGCTCGTACGGACACAGTGAAGGGATTTGTACTCATCTTCCAGACTTTTTCAGCACTAGTAACGCTCCAAACGAAGAGCCTTTACCCCACTAATGCGACTGTTATCTATAGGAACGCAACGTACGCTTTCAACTACTCTATGCCCACCCGGCTGCGGGTTTACCACCTGACGCAAAAAACGACAACTACGAGAACCCACCGGAACGAATACCCGACATCACCTGTTTTCCATCAGAACCGAATGGGCCTATCTCTTAATCAACCAGCTAGTCGCTGATGCTGGCTTACCCTTCTTAGATGACTGTGAACTGCTAATCATGTATGTTTATTGTACTCTTTATCATAATAGTTGGTTTTCCTCACGGCCCGGGGAATGTGTCCTTCCTTTACGGGGGGGGGGGGGGCGCATCCACTCTGAGGAGGCTCTACCTCGAGGAATACGCTGCTCGCTGGGAATGACCCTCACATACCGACTACGCCCATTGCATCTACGACCTAACACCCGCCTGGAATCAGGATGATACCTACCCTTCTCCTACACGACAAGCCCACGCACACTCTAGACACATCCATTTTTCGATTGCCTCATGGAATGTAGCATGCTAAATACTACCAATAAAACGTAAAAATAGATCTCTCACTCATCTATAGAAAGGCTGAAGGGCCGCATATCATATTCGTACAGGAAACACACTGGCGAAAGGGAGGATCAGGATTCTTGAAGGCCCCTTGCTGACAGAGTCTGTCATACGCTTTTCACTACACCTCTAATCCCTGAGATGGGGTTGAGCTTATTCCACCAAGCCGCTCTCCATAACAGATTCCATGACTCACATCAACCCCTATCGGCTCTGATTCCGGTGTACCATTGAATGTTACTATCTGTGGATACGTACTTCTCCTCCTAAACATCTAGCGACCCCAAACCATCCCTACACACGGACTTCTACTCGCTCTCATCTACTCACCCCTACTGGTAAACAGATACACACGCTCAATCATGTAGGAGACTTTTAATACAACCTTACAACCGACTTAGACAGATCTGGACCCCCATCCACACAGGACCTACCAGCAGCCTCGTGATCATTCGGTACTCCCTTATGAACCATTCTTTTCCGCTATGGCACCTATTGCCATACTAAACCTCTCTGAAAGAGACTACACCTACTCTACGCGGGCGGTTCCATAAGAGTCTCACTCCATAATCGGACTTCTTCCTAACACTGAGAACCCCATCTTTCACTCCATACGTAAGCCAAGATTTGAAAACCATCCTGATATCTGATCTCATCCCTTCACCCTTTGTATTTGATCTCTCTCGCTCTCTGGCAATACTGCTCTCCCCCCGGCGTTCCTGTTACAAACTGGAGATTTCCCTCATACCTGTCACCAATCTCCTAGAGATTTTAAAAGCTATCTTAACACTCACTGGGGTTCCAATTTGCCAAGACGTATAACATAGGACAAGTATAGACATCATTGACACTTACAGGCCTGGCATCGAAAGCTGTGATGCGGGGCCATGTGATCTCCATTTAGTCTTTATGAAAAAGGAAAACAGCCTCAAAAAATGTTCCTTCCCTCTAATGGAGGATCTTTCACTGAGCCCGAGCCAGGAAATATATCACCACCACCTACCACCAGGTAGGAAACCAAAAACAATACACCTCAAACAAAATCCCTAACCCCTAGAAAGTTTTCCTGCAAGGCCAAGCCTAAATGGGTGCATAGAAGCCCAAACGGAACAAATACTTTAATGGGGAATAAAAAACCGGGTCTCTGCTAGCGAAAGCTGGGAATCGATCAGGTCAAAATCCCCAATTCTCAATCCTGCAGACCCCCTCTACCCAAACACACACATCAAGAAACATTTCCACACGGAACCAACACATATTTACCCATATTTTCTCGAACTTTATAAAGAACCCCATGATTCAACAGGAACCTGGTCTTTTCTCATGGGTAAATCTGCCCAACTCTCATCATCGGTGGATAGCCTCACCTTAGAGGCTGACATTTCAGAAGCGGAAGGATTCGCCATGTGCCTACGCCCCCTCACCCCACCGTAATACACCCTTGGTCGCAGACGGTCTGCCCTCCGGAATATTATCACCAATCCTAAGCCCAGGTATAATCACCGCCTCTATCTAATTCCATCAATGCGATTATATTAAATGAGCCCACATAAACCCCCAGTACTTCTAGAATCCCAACCATTTCTCCTCCCGCAAACACACAAAGAGACCCGACGCAGTCTAGTGCCACAATCCTATCGTTCTATACTTCCCTCCTTAACCAGGTCTACTAAAATTCTCCGGACCAAAATAATACTCGTTTGGCGACCCTGTCATTCGTTCAATATCCCCTCCTATCCTAAAGCACACCTTCACAATTAGGATTCCTGCATATAAAACACTCTCCGGTAGGCATACGCACGGCGATAGCATGCAACGACCCTTGGTACAATTGACCCCAGACCCAGTGATTTTCAACCAGTGTGCCGCTACACTACATGGTTGGCGTCCCTGTTTTTGTTTTCAGCCGTTCCTAGGGGCGGCAGGAGCGCATCCCTGACTCTGTGCGACTAGTTTTATAACACCGCGCAGAGCACAGCTGCAAGGGAGGAGGCGGGACGATCTTTCCTGTCCTTGACTCCTCCCCTGTATCGGCGTCACAGTGGCGCACAGCTCTCACCGCCCCCCTGTGACGCTGGGTCTCCTCGGCTGGCAGCTCTGCCGCCGATGAGACCCCTGGGAGCTGCGTGCAGCGTAAGCAGCGTGATGACTCACGCTGCTTACACCGCCTCCCAGCCCCCACTGCTGAGCAGCTCCGGCCCGGGGACGCGCGGACCCAGGTGAGTAATCTTTTGTTATTTTATAATTACCAACAGGGGCATCACTGGCTACAAGAGGGGCACACTGGGCTACAATGGGGCATCCTGGCTACAGGGGGCACACTGGCTACAAGGGGGCACACGGGCTACAATGGGGCACACTGCCTACAAGGGGGCATCCGGGCTACAAGGGCGGGCACACTGGCTACAAGGGGGGCATCACTGGCTACAAGGGGGGCACACTGGCTACAAGAGGGGCATCACGGGGCTACAATGGGGGCACACTGGCTACAGAGGTGGGCATCTCGGGCTAGAATCGAAATTATTAACTATATGTACAATATGTACTGTTTTAGTGTCATTTTGTGCCATTTTGGTTGGTGGTGTGCCCCGGGATTTTTTAAGTGTAAAAAGTGTGCCACGGCTCAAAAAAGGTTGAAAATCACTGCCCCAGACAACCCACTTCCATGCTGCTGGGTCTAGACGCCGAAAAGGCCTTTGACTCTGTATCATGGAGTCATCGTGGCTTTGGGAACACTTTTCTCACCTTCCTGCAACACAACCAAAATCACTCCTCCACTACTCTCACGTGAATGGTCTTAAATTCAACCCAAATCCCCTTCAAAGGGCACCCGCCAAGGCGGCCCCCTCTCCCCACTCCTCTTTAATCTTTCAATAGACCCACTTATTCGTCACCTTGAAACCGTGACTCCACTCACCGGCATTAAACTGGGCTCCCAGGAAATAAAAGTCAGCATTTGCAGACGACCTGATGCTATATATCTCCAACCCAATTGTCGGTCTACCACACATTTAAGGTATCCAAAAAAAATGGAATCTGGGCGGGGTTTAAGGTTAACGAACACAAATCCGAGGCTCTCCTTTTGAAGGGTAGATCAACACCTCCGTGGACAAATTATCACCCCTTTAAGTGGCGAACTGACTCTCTAACATACCTTGGGGTCCGAGTCACCAGGAAAGCAACCTCCCTCTATTCTGAGAACATAAGACCGTTCATTAGATCCCTCGAATCCCACTTCAACATTTGGAAAAATCTCACATTATCTCCCCTGGGTAGAGCCAATATTATCAACTAGTTAATTCCCCTTTAAATTTTTCTACATTCTTCAAACTCTCCCGATCTACCTCCAAACCCAAAGATGTGAATTGGGTTAAACCTGTTTATTAGATTTATCTGGAATAACCGCAGACCCCGAGTAGCCCTGAGGGTCCTATACCAGCCTAGAAAAAACGGGGGTATCAACTTCCCGAACATCCAGTTGTATAACCTAGCAGCCCAACTTTGTGTCATAGGGGACTGGATACTCAGCGAATCACTCTACACTAACATTAAAATAGATCAGCAACTAGCACATAAGATACCCCTCACTAGCATTCTACACATGCCATACTCAGACATCCCACAGCATCTAAAAACCAACCCTCTTATAATCACTACCTGGAAGGTGTGGAACAAGGCAAGACAAATACAGGGTCTTAACCCGAGATACTCACTCCTCCTCCCCTTCCGGGGAAATCCACTATTCCAGGGCGGTCGAGAGCATGGCGAATTCACTCGCTGGCGGCGGGCGGGAATTGAAAAGATAGGCCATTTAATAGACCCAATGACGAGGAAGCCATTTCTCTTCAATGAAGCCAGGCTAAAATTTGACCTTATTGGTCACCAACCATTCCACTACTTACAAGCGTGCAGCTACATGTATGAAGTCATCAAACACCTCAGGGCCCGGGACTGGGACGACCCCTATGTAGCACTGACTTCATCTGCCCATATGTCCAAGGGCCAGATCACACACTACTACAACTCCCTTCGCTCTCCACTGGATTATACCACCAAACCACAGGGCCTAGCCTCCTGGACAACGCACATTAACTCCATATCCATAGGAGACGTCCTAAGTTCTTTAACGATAGCAGCGAAATACATCCCCTCCATGTCCTACTGGGAAATGGCATTTCATATAGCACATAGGGCATATGTCTCCCCACACAGGGGTTACCTAATGGGTACTTCTTCCTCTCATGCCTGTCCCAAATGCCACTCTCCACACGCTGACCTCATACACTGCCTTTGGTCATGCCCCCAAATTCAGTCCTTCTGGACCCGGATTCGCTCATTTGTAACCATAAACCTACTTCATTACTGCCCTGACTGCCAGGAATGGTGCATCTTTGGCCTCCTTCCGCCAGGATCCCCCAGCCTTTCTAGTCCTCATAAGAAGCTACTATATTATATATCAGCAGCAGCAAGTAAAACCATACTGCACTGCTGGATTCACCCATCTCCCCACACAAATTATTCCTAGAGAAACTCTCCCACTTATTTCGGATGGACTGGGTGGAAACTTCCCTATATAAAGAGCAGAAAGGAAAACAATTTTATCAATTATGGAAAAACTTCATTATGCTACTTCCGACTCATATTCGATCAAAACTCAAGCAATGTTTCAGCCTTACTACCTGTTATTTTACATACAAAATCTCTGGAGACGGCCCAAACTGGTAAATTTCACCACGTCAAACGACAACGGACCTCTCACGCTTCCATGGGTGAGCCAGACGTCCCCCTCACCCCCCCCCCTCCCCGGGCCTTCCCTCCTCCCTTCCTCCCTTCCCCTTGTCTTCATTGTTTTTCAATGTTGTTATAGTTCTAATTTTATTGGTCTTCTCCAGGATCTGGGGTGTGCCCCTCGACCGCAGCCACCTACTCACAGGCGGATCTGGGGTTTCCCCTCGGGGCACGACTACCAGTTCAAGGAGAGCATCGCGTCTGCCCTGGAACACAGAAGTGTCAACCCGGGCTGGCGTGGTGTGACTGGATATGTGGGGTGGTTCCTGGGGTTGTGGCCCTGGAGTACATCTAGGATACCTTTAGTCTCAGACCCGGTTCACGGGAGCCATGGCCCAAGGCCCTGGGATCACGCCTAGGCAACTAGCTGCGCTCGGTAACCACCTTTTGCGGGGTTGCACGGTGCCGCCAATATCTCACTGGTCGTCATGGTTGATAATGACTCTGTTATATGGCTTTTAGTTTTAAACTGGTAAATAATTGTTGCCATGACTACTGTGTCATAATCTATGCTCATGTATTTGTAAACCACTGGAATTGTATTATTCACCATATCTGTATAGGAGAGGACCATCTGTTCCATGTTATATGACCTTTCCCTGGTTTGTAATTGCTGTCTTACATTCAAAAATTTCTTCAATAAAAACATGTTGAAAAAAAAAAAAAGAAAGAAAATTAATCCACCAACTTCAGCCTTAAGATAAACCATGCAATTAGTTCACCAGAGAGTCAGGTTGAGCCCAAGATGGCTGCTGGCTTTCACCCGCATCATGATGGGTCTTTGGGAGGCTTCTCTCCCATGGGATAGCACCAACTACTTTCCCTCCCGTTGTCTCCCATTGACCGTTGCTTCCATGGGTCATTGTGACTCCTAGGTGTCTCTTCACAAAATTACCTTCTGCCAACTAACTCTGTATGTCTATAAATGTGTATGTCTAACACTTAATGCTATCAAAGAACAACCTTGATCACAGTTGGTCCACATACTAAGTCCTTTATACAGGAACACCATCTCTATTAGAGAACCCCTTTACACACAGTAATTGGAAAATCAAACGTAAACTAACTTCAATTGACTTTTACTTGACAGAAATAATTGTGTTCCTCTTGTCCAAAATCCAGTCACGTAAATTTGCTTCATCACACGAACACCTTCCATGGCTTGCAGGATGGTGGTCAATAAAATGGTCCATGCTCTCTTCTCTGACAACTAGATGTCTTTAGACATGCTGCCGACAACTCTGGTAACACTGTGGTCCAACAGCTCATTACAAACATAGTAACATGTTTTAAATATTTCTTTAATAAAGATAGAAGAAACAGAAATAAAGTAAGCAGGTTACTTCAAACATAAAGGAACATCTCTAGAGTATGGATCCTTATGTCCTCAATTGGTTTGGCCATGGCTGGGGTGCAGAGTCTAAGGCGTTCCTGGTAATTACCCATAACCCCTGCAAGAAGGTATGGTCTCAACTGTGGGGTCATTCCCAGGTTGTTGTTCCCAAAATTCCCACTAGTTAACATCAAATGTAGCAGTGAAACAGAACAACCATAAGACCAGATATGGAACATGGAAAAAGACATAGTAGTAGCACAGGCACCAGAAGCAGACCAGGAGCTGAAACCAGGAACACAAACACCCAAATAGGGCAAGAACAAGGACTGCAGAACAAGTCTCATATACGGTATCCTAAAGGGTAGGGCAAAAGCTGAGACCAGGAGAAGGCCGGGTAAAAACAAAAAGACAACAGGACAGCTTAAAGGGGTTGTCTCACTACAAGGATTGCTATTTATGTTAAAGAGCTTGCAAAAACAAATCACTTTGCAATATATGTCCATTAACAGTGTCCTACCTATTCTGAGATATCCCCTCTTGTATGGGCTGCAACAGCTTCTCAAGTCGCTTTTTATCCTACAGACCTTTTTTGATCTATCCGGGATAGGCTCCCAGCACGGGTTTCCCTATAGCTAAAGACCTGCTTCACTGCAGTTTTAGTAGAAGCCAGTAACATGCCCTAAATTTAAAAATTAAAACCCAAGAAAACAGGACTGAAAAAGATGAATAAATTTGGTTGTGAGACGACCCCTTTTAAAGGAAATGTCTACAGGATAGAGCACCCTGGCCCAAAACCCAAAATTTAAAACTGTTGGGGGACTCCCAAGATTTCGCAAAACCCTACAACGGGTTTTGGGAAAAAAGGGACTGTAAACAAAAAAAAATTAAGATTCTTTCAAATTGTAGGGTCATAAAAAATCTGATCTAAAAATATGAAATAGTCACAGTGTTTTTTTTTTCAATTTAAAAAAGGTTTTATTGATAAAACAATAAAAATTTTGTAGACACACAGAAAAACCCCATCAAAAGGGGAAAAAAAGGACAATGCGCCCAACATGATTTTTAAAAGTATACAAAAGTACAAAAATTTAAAAAAAAAAAACAAAAACCGCTGAAATATGTTGACCCAAAAAATTTATAAAAAAAGGGCTACCACAAAAGGAAAAATCAAATGGGATTCAAGGGTTTTGTGGAGAATGGGACCGAAATTGTTCCCCGAGGGGAAAGACACCCTAAAAAAAAACAACGGGTATACAAAAGGGTTCACACAGGGCAAGGGCCCCGGGGGAAAAAAGGAGGGGAAAAAAAAAAAAAGGGAAAAAAAAAAAAAATCAAGGGGGGAGGATAGGGGGGGGAAAAAGGGGCCCCCAAATCCCCCCCCCAAACGGGCCAGCGAAAAGGAAAAGGCCCCAACGGCCGGACCCCGCCAATTTTGGGTAGGCGTGGTACAAGGGGAACTCTTGAAAAAAAGCCGTTGGCCCAAGTTCTTTTAAAAATGAAAGTGTTTTGTTCGGGATTTTAAAGCAATGAGTTCCTCCATCCTTTGGGTATAAAACTGATCCCCGCAAACCAGCCCCCAAAGGGGAAGGGGGGGGGTTCATTTTGATTTCCACCCCCCGGGCACCAGGGTTTTTGGGCCGCCTGTAGCGGTTTGTCTAAGGAGAGATTCTTGACTTGTAAAACCGAAAGGGGGAAAACTTGAAGAGGAGCAAGGCCTCTGGTGAATCGGGTAGGGAAAACCCCGGTCATTTCCCCCTTTCCCCCAAAGGGACCGAGACCCAAAAAACCCCGATTGGGGAACATTCCCCCCCAAAGGGGGCCGGGGTCCCTCCTCGCTACCGCACCCCCAAACGGGTATCTGGGACCGAGGGGAAACCAACGGTGTAAAACTGGGGAACTCGGCCCACCGAGTCAAGATTTTTTAAGAAATTTTCTCCGGGGTGCCGGGAGGCGATAGCGGGCCCCTGGGGTGAGCTGAAAGATTTTTCCCCATTGGGGCCCCAGGGGGAAAAAGAGGTCCCAAATTTCCCCTTCCCTCCCATTGTTGGAAAAAAGGGGGGGCGAAGCAGAGTGGACAGAGGGGGGCATCTTGTGTACCCCTTTGTTAGCAAAAGGGGTCTCGCCCCTGGGAGGACAGCATCGTTTCTAAAAGGCCCGAAAGGGGGCCGGGAAAAAATTACTTTCCGGGACTTATTTGGGTTTAAAAAAAGGGGAAAATTTTGTAATTACTGGTAGGGGCCCCCCAGAAGCTGACCTCCCTCGAGGATTTCTAAAAGCGGTTTCAATTCCCCTCGTTTCTACGGGGCCCAAAAACTTTAGCGGGGTCCTTTTAGTGCTACCCAAGAAAACATTGGAGGAAAGGCCTGGGGGGGAAAATCTGGATTTCTGTATCGGGACACATGGCCCTTTCATCAATGAGGAAATTGGTAGTCCCTATGCGGGTAGAGGGTGGACAGCGTTTGGTCCACGAAAGAAGGAGGAAGGGGCCCAGGGTTGCGGAGGGTGGGGGCCCAGACCCAGGGGAGCCCCAAAAGAAGAAAGAGTCAGATCCTCTGCCGGGGGACCCCAAAGTTCCCCCTTCGGTCAAATGAGAGCCAAGTAGCGGGCTAGGCCGAGGCTAAGTAGTACATTCTAAAATTTCGGGAAAACCCCGTGCCACCAGCATCCTTGCTTCTGGTAAGGTATCTTCCCGCTATCCTGGCCTTCCGCGGGGGCCCGGCGAAAGAGCGAAAAGCACTGTCAAACTCTCTTCCAGAAATGAGGGGGGGGGGGAAAAAAAAAAGGGGGTATTTTTGGAAGAGAAAACTAGAACCTCGGGAGCACGGTCATCTTGAGAAAGTTTTTTTCCCCAAAACCCAAAGGACTTTTCCTTCCCCCGCCGGGAAAATCCAGATCTCTCTCTGTTTCCCTTTAAAAAGGAGTTTATAGTTGTTTTAAAAAGAGTTTAGAAAGACCCTCAGTGTTCTGGTTTCCTAGATGGGAAATGCCTGCCCTAGGCCTTCAAAGGGGAAAGGTGGACGGGCAGGAGAGCCTGCTCGGGTGTAATCCCAAAACCCAAAAAGAGCTTGGGAAACTTAAAAAAAATTTTTAATCTTAAATTTTTTAAAAAAAGCTCCCAAAAGGCCTTGATCCCCCACCTTTAAGACGGGAGGGATATGGGGGTTTTTGTAATTTTTAAAATCAGAAAGGGCGTCCGCGGGGCCGATTTTTTGGGTTTTCCCTTTAGCCCCAATCCCAGACCCCCTTAATGTCGGGGTTTAGATAAAAATGGCACCATGGGCTCTCCATCCCCCAAAAAAAATAAAGTAGTGGGGAAAAAAGGGCCCCCCTGCCTAGCCCCTTTCGAGTTTTGAAGGGAGTAGAAAAAAAGCCATTAACCTTGACTGGGCCGAGGCTGGGAGTAGGTCCCGATATTTTGGACGGGAAGATGGGGCCCCCGGACCTTTTGGGGGAAGCCCTGATGGGGGAAAAGGGCCCGATTTTACGTTTCAAAGGCCTTCTTTTGCATCCAACGAAATTTCCATAAGAGGGGTCCCCCGGGGAGCGGGCGGGGGAGGATGATGCCCCATTGTCTTGAGTGTTTTATCAGCGTTTTCCCGCCCGGGGGACGAAGCCCATTTGATCGGGAGGGAAAAGGGGGGGCGGGGAAAAGGCCAGCGGTTGGCCTGTTTGTGACCCAAATTTGGCGTAGGTCTTCAAGTCCACTTTCCCAAAAAGGGTTTATAGGGCGGTAGTACCACAAAACCTGGGGATTTTTCCCCAGATTTGGGGAATTAGTGCCCAATGCGCGGGCTAAATGCTTGGGGAGGGAAAGGGGGGTCCCTTGAAAAGGGTTAAAGGCCCGCCGGGTAGCAAGGGAGTTAGTGGGCAGGGAAATTTTTTAAAAGAACTTGGCGGTGAAAGCCATCGGGGCCCCCGGGCCCTTTTCCCCCCCGGGGAGATTTTTAAGCCCGGCCCTCCAGCTCCTTCCCCGAAAAGGGTTTCCCACCAGCAATTGAGAGGCCGAGGCGGGGATTTTGGACAGAGGAGGGATGGGGGAAAAGGGCCCCCGGATGAGAAAGCTTTGGGGGGGGCGGAAAAATTATATAATTTAGAATAATAGGTCTGAAAGGTACTGGCTATTTCCCGGGTACAGTGGGGCCCCCGTTTTTGGGTTTCCCGTTTTAAATTGGGGGAAAATGGGGGTCCCCATCTGAGACAAACCCGTTGGCCACCCTTTCCAAACCGCTTTTGTTGCCATATTCGTAGAAAACTTGCTACGCAGATCTAAATGTAGCGGCCCCCAAAACCCTCCAAAAGGCGCTTAAACCCCCAAACGGGCATCCTGAGCTCCCAAAGGGGTGGGGGGGGGAAAAAGAGCACTTTTATGTGCATTTTTTTAAAGGGACAATTTACCCGAGCGTTTTTTCTTTAGAGTGGCAGCCCTTTTCTTTTTTAAGTCTGGAGCCATGTCGATTAAAACCCCCCGAAAACACTTTTTTAGGGCCCTCCCTTGGACCGGTGGGGGAGGGGGGTTCATTTTTGTGGGGGCCCTATAAAAGGGGGAAATTGAGTCTCGAGGGTTCCGCCGGAATGGGGCATTAAGGGGAGGGACTCGTTCAGTTTCCAGTTTTTTTCCCCCTTCTGGGGCTAAAGGGGGGGAAGGGCAAAACACCGGGGCTTGATCCGACCAAAAAAATTTTTGCCAATGGCGGTGGAGATTACCCAGGGGAGGGCTGAGTTTTTGGACCAAGATTTAGTCCAATGGGCTATATGAACGGGGGGGTTTTAGAGTAAAAAAAATTAATCCTTAAAAGAGGGGTTGGTGGATCCCCCAAGGATGCAGGCTGAAGCTGAAGCAAACCCTTTCCGTACCCTTTTGATGGGGGAATAGGGTGAGGGATGATTTCCCGACTAATTATTTTGGGTTTTGGGTCTAATGTATGTTAAAGTCCCCGCTTGTATCCCCCGCCCCCCTTTAAATCAGGGGAAAGGGAGTTTTCTATCAGTGATTCAAAGAATCTCCCCGGGGTCCTTTTTAAAGGATTTTTAAGAAATTTAAAAATGTAAAAACCGGGCCCGCCAATGGAGGGGGATCGGGGTAAGGTCCCGTGTTCCCGGGGTTTTCCCAGGAAAAAAGTCGATAACCTGATGGGGTAATAAAAGGGTTTGAATGGCTATGGCAAACCCCTGGATCTGGCCCCTGTGGAAATCCGCAAATCCCAATGGAGGTGAAAGTTTTTATCTTAATATTTGGGGGCCCAGATCCTACCTTAAAATTTCTTTTTCCTGAAACCCTTTACTATCGGGGTTCTGCTACGGTGAAAGTGTTGGAGGATCTCGCCCTCTTCTCTGGGGTGTTCAGACCCTTGGCGTTGAACGAAGGGGACGCGGGGGGTCCCACAGAGTGAAAAACCAAAAAAGCCCTGTTTTAGGGAACCCAAAGGGTCCCAACCAGCTGCGACCTATGGGTTGGGGGGGGAGAAGAGGGGGAAAAGGGGGCGGGGAAGGGGAAAGAAAAAAAAAAAAAAAAAAAAAAAAAAAAAAACACAAACAATACACACAACCCCCCACAACAGGTACGTGAGGAGGGAGACTACACAAATAACAATTCAAAATTTTAACCAAAAAAAAGGTATTGGGGTCCCGGCTTTATCTAAATACCGTAATCCCAAAAACAAGAATCCTGAGGCCCAAGAAAAACTTAGAGCAGGGGTTTCCCCTACGGGGGGAAATGGTTGTGCTCAGGAAAAAAAAGTGGGGAAAAGCACCTCTTTTTATGCAGGAAAAACATGTCATTTGTGTAACCGGCCATCAAATAAATTTAAATTAAAGGGGGAAAAAATGGAAAAAAAGGGGGGCACAAGGTGCACACCAAAACCTGCCAAAAGGAGGAAAAAAAAGCCTCAAATTTCATTTCAAAAGTAAGAAGCCCAAAAAAGCGCCCATTTTAAAAACCCAAAAGGGCCAAAAGGGAAAAAAATGAAATGGGCCCCTCTGGGCCCAAACCCAACGTAATGCGAGTCCAAAACACGTCCTTTGTGGGCCCCCTTTCCCCCATGGGAACAAAGGGAACCGGGGCAGTCCCAAAGGGGGCCCGGGCCCGGGGGGAGCTTTTCTGAGGTTGTCCCTTTTTTGGGCCCCTGGGCTGTTGTTGTTTGCCCCTAAGAGGAAATGGGATTGGGCGAGGTGAACCCCTTCCGGAAAAACTCCTTCCATTGCCCTGGGTTTTTTGGGAAAACAGGGACGTCCCGTGTTGGCCCAAACCGGGGAACGTCAATCAAATGACACGAAGGGGGCTCGAACGGGGGAATGTCCTCCGGGGAAAAAGGGGTGTCAGGGTTTGGGTTTCCAAACGGATATGCAGGCAAAAGGATTTCCCCCCGTGGAAGGGGATTGGGTTTTTACTCGCAGGGGGGGTCCAGCAATGGCTTGAGACGGCTTCTGGGCCAAGTCACCGGGGGAGAGGGGCTTTGGGGGAATCCTTAGGGAAACTCCTAGGGAAAGGGCAGCGACTTGCGCCTCCGGCCCTCAAGAGAAAAGTCCTCCTTCACAGTTTTAGAAGTGAAACCCGGGATATCACGTCGCGCGGCCCGGGGTCGTCGGGGTTTTGGGCGTTTTTCAGGGCCCCGTTTAGCTCTGTCGATTTCCAAAAAGAGCTTTTGCTGGGGGGGCCCAGGAGTCATTAAAAAATTTGCGGACACCCGGGGGGAAAAAGATATGGGTTGGGTAGGATTGGGAATGCCCCTGATACGGAATTTTTTCGCCCCATTCGATTCTCAATTGTCATCGAGGTGTTGTGCGGGGGTTTAATTTTTTTGAATGGGAAAGGTTTGGGGGAATTCCTCAGGGGAAATGCTGTAAGTGAAAAGGAGGTCCCGGGGTGCGCTTTTTTCGATGCCATCCATTTTGTGCGGGAGAGAGAGCTCCCAGCGGAAATGAGTGAATTCTTTTTGTTTTATTCATTGACCACTTTGAGGTCATGGCTTTAATGTACTCTCTCGAAGGGACAATTTTAGAAGCTTCCTTTTAAATCCCCCAAAATGACTGGGTTTTTTTTTCATCGGGAAGTGAGCTGGGCCGCGTAGAGGCTGGGGTATACAGTTTTGGGCCCGGTTGGAAAAGCGATAGCGCGCCAAAAAATTTGGGGGGGGGCCCCTAGGCTAATGGGGGGCCCTATATGGGGATGGGGTTTTTTTGCCCGGGGCAGGGGTGCTCAGATCGGGCCGGGGGTAATTTAGTCCCCGTCCAGGTGAACGGGACGCCCGGGGGGGCTCCGCAAGCAAAAGGTGGTTGGTGGGGTGGGCGAGAACCCCCCGGAATTTACCCTGGGGACCATGGGGGAAAATCCCCCCTTCTGGCGGGCAGGGGGCCCGGAACAAGGGAGGGGGCCCGCAACTGCGGATCCCCGGGGACCGATGGGGAGTCCGTGGAAACACCGGGTGTGCAGGGCGAGGGGACCAAACGAAAGATGGTCCCCCCAATGGGGGGGAAAGGGAAGGAAGGCCCGGTTTCTGCGGTTTTCCCTCTGCGGCTTTAGTGGGTGGGGAAAAGGGGGCCCCTCTTTACAGCATATGGGCCCCTGGGCGAGCTGTGCACTGGGCCCCCCCTGCCCCCCCAAAAAAACAAAAAAAACATAACTACCCCACAGAAACAAAAAATACTTACTGTAACAAAATTTTGACCTACAGCACCGTATCTAGCAGCTCAGGGGCCCATTACTGACAGAGACTCAGCAATGGGCGGAAAATAGAAGCAAAAAGGGAACCCCTGACCCAGGGGGCTCACAAGGGGGACTCCTATCTGAATTTAGTCGTTCCTTTAATCATTCTTTTTCCTCTCCTTCTGTCCGCCACCATGAAAAACCCTTTTTCCGGGCCGCAACTCGTCCCTTTCAGAAAGTAACCCACAAACTTTTTGAATCCCTTTTTCCCCCATGGGGTTATGGGGCACCCCCATTTAAAAGGTAGTAAAGTTACCCACCATTGAGTAGGTAAAGGGAGTAGGGGCCCTAGAGTTTGGTTTTACAGCTCTTTTTAGGTACATATGCCCGCCCCCGGAGGTAGGGTTTTCAGCCCCTTTTAAGATGTTTTTGGCCTCTTTTATATAGGGCCCCCCGTATAACTTATGGGCCCCGAAGAATTTTGCCCCCGTATATACCCCCTTTAGTATATCCCCTTTACATAGCCCCCTTAAAAAACGTTCCCTTTATACAGCCCCCCTTTTTTTATGCCCCCCTTTTTTTAACCCCCCCGTAGTTTATCCCCCTTTTTAAAAAGCCCCCGTAGCCAGTGGCCCCCCCTAGCCCTTGTAGCCCGTGTCCCCTGAAGCCCGTGTCCCCCGTAGCCCCCTGTAGGGCCCGTGGGCCCCGTAGCCCCGTGTTCCCCCGTTAAACCCCCTGTTGCCATGTCCCCCGTAGCCCCCTGTAGCCAGTGGCCACTGTAAAAGGCCCCTGTATCCCTTTTCCCTGTAAACCATGTTCCCCCCCTTTCCCGTGGGCCCCCTGTAGCCAGTGTCCCCCCTGTAGCCCCCCGTACCAGTGGCCCCTGTGCCCCCCGTGCCATGTCCCCCGTGCCATGTCCCCTGTAAACCAGTGTCCCCCCTTAGCCAGTTCCCCCCCGAGCCCGTGGGCCCCCGTTGCCAGTGGCCCCCGAAGCCCCCTTTTAGCCCCGGGGGCCCCTGAAGCCCCCCTTTTAGCCAATGGCCCCTGTGCCAGTGGCCCCTTTTAGCCAGTCCCCCGTAGGGCCCCCTTTTCTCCTGTAGCCCCCTGTAGCCAGTGTCCCCCATAGCCCCCTGTAAGGGGTTTCCCCCCGTAGCCAGTGTCCCCTGTTGCCCCCGTAGCCAAAATGTCCCCTGTTTGCCAGTTGCTCCTGTAGCCCCTGTAGCCAGTGTCCCCTTTAGCCCCCCCGTAGCCGTGTCCCCTGTAGCCCCCCTTTTGCCAGTGTCCTTACCCCCCCGTAGCCCGTGTCCCCTGTAGGGCCCCCCGTTAAACCAGGTCCCCTGTTGCCCCCCCGTAGCCCGTTTTCCCCCCGTAGCCTGTTTCCCCTGTAGCCCCCTGTAGAAATGTCCCCGTAGCCCGTTTTTTCCCCCGTACCCCCGTAAACCGTTTTCCCCCTTTTCCCCCTGTAGCCAGTGTCCCCTGTAGCCCCCTGTAGGGCCCGTGTCCCCCGTAGCCAGTTTTTCCCCCGTTTGCCAGTTTCCCCTTTAGCCAGTTGCCCCTTGTTTGCCTGTTTCCCCTGTACCCGTTCCCCTGTGCCCCTGGGAGCCCGTTGGGCCCCTGTAGCCTGTTTCCCCGTAAACCAGTTTCCCCCCGTAGTCCCCTGTAGCCATGTCCCCTTTAGCCAGTGTCCCCTTTGCCATGTCCCTGTAGCCAGTGTCCCCTTTAGCCAGTGTCCCCTGTACCCCCTGTAAACCGGGGGCCCCCCGTGGGCCCTTCCCCCGTTTGCCCCGTGTCCCCTGTTGCCCCCTGTCCCCTGTAGCCAGGTCCCCCGTTTGCCAGTGTCCCCCCTTTGTAGCCAGTGCCCCCTGTAGGCCCCCTGCCCCCGTAGCCCGTTGGGCCCCGTAGATGAAAAAAAATATTTAAAAAAATGTTTCTTTCCACTCCCCCGCTCCCCGCTGTGGTCCCGCTCCGGGGGTTGTTTTCCCGGCCGTGAGCACGTGCATCATCACGCCCGCCTACGCCGGGAAGTTTCTCCGGTATTTCCTCGGGCCCGGAAGCCTGCGGGGCTGCCGGGCCCAGGGGTATTTCAGCGGGCAGAGGGATGTCATTTATCTCCTGCGCTGTTAAAGAGGGGGCGGGGTTTTTTCCGGCGGCCCCGCTGCAGGGGCGTTTGCGCTGGCCCCGGGGGCCCCCCGCAGGGGGGTGTCGCTCCACTGGGCACGGTAGGCGGCTTTCCCGGGGGGGGGCCCCCCCCGGGTGTGGGGGGCCCCCGGGGAAGCGCCACCGGCCCGGGAAAGCCCCTGGCTTTGGGGGTGCCCCCGTTTAGAGGGGTTTAAGGGGGGGGCTATGGGAGCTCTAGGGGTTTTCCCCCTCAGGTCCCCAGTAAAAATCCCTTTGGGGGGGAGAGGGTTTTAGGGGGGGGGAAATGGGGGGTGCAGGGACTTTTTTTTGCAAAGGGGGTGCCTCCCTGGCTCCTCTGGGGTTCCCTGCAGGTGGAAAGGGTCCTGCAGATGAAAGTTGCTGGCCCCCCCGGGGACTTTCCCCCCAGCCCCCGGGGTGCTGGCCCGGACCTCCACATCTCCGGGTGCGGCTGCTGTCCGGGGGGCTGGATCCCGCCATGGAGGAAAGGAGGGGAGGGCCGCACGGGGGCTCTCCCGTGGCTGCGGCGATGGAGCTGCGTCACCCCCGGAATTTTCCCCCCGGCCCCGGGGGGCGTGCCGGGCCTCCCCGCCCTCGGGTGCGGTGCGGTTTTGGGGGCTGTGCCCGCCACAGAAGAGGGGGAAAGATGAAGGCCGTGCGGGGCGTTCTCCCCGCGGTTTTCGGCGACGGGGGGCGTCCCCCCCCCCCGGAGTTTTTCCCGCCCGGGCGGGGCTGCTGCGGGTGGTCTCCGTTTTTCTGAAGGGCCCGGCCCCCGGTCCCCGAGCTGTGGACCTCCGCGGGTAAGGAGGAGGTGGGCCTGCTGGGAACTCTTTTGTGGCTGCGGTGATGAGGCAGCGCGCCGAGGGTCCCTGGAGGCGTCTGTTCCGTCCAGGGTGTGTGGCAGGCGCAGCACGAGGCGGCGGCCATCTTGCGGTGCCTCAGGCCCGGCCGTGGTGGACGTGATTTGTAGCTGTGCGGGGGAGAAGAAGGCTCCTATCTCGCCCCGCGTGGTACCGGAGCGTAGGGTGAGTCTGGGCTTCTGCTTTTTTGCCGACCATTCCCATCTTTTGGTTGAAAATCGGCCCGGGTCAGTGCTGAGAAACGAGGAGCTCAAGCCACTTGCGTCCTCACTCAGCCATCGCTTAGCCACGCCCCCAGTCAGTGATTTTAAGGATATGAAGATAGTTGAGAATAAATTGACATTTTATTTATATTGAAGTGTAAGGAAAAAAAATTCCTTTGAACAGTGCTAAGATCAACTTAAGAAGGGAAGGTGGTTTCTATATGTGATTGTCAAATGGCAACCTGCCAGCAGTTTAGAGGTGGGTAACAACACAGATCATGACACACAACTGAAGAGATATATGGATAGTAGGGTACAAAATCACACAGTATAAATATTGCAAACAGTAAAGAACCTGTGTTTCAACACCAAAATAGATCTATAAGAGATAACAGGGTCATTTGACAGATCCAGCTGTGCATTGTGTTTTTCACTATAAACGAAAACCCACAATGCAAGTGTAACAGCAGTGTCTGTCTTTTATGTACATGTAGATTTTAGATACATTATGTAAAAATTGTTGTGTTATACAGTTATAATTATGAGAAACAATTAAAATTTCATCTTTATAATATATTTACATCAGTTCCCTAAATAATATCCGTAGCCTGTTAAAGCAGAAATAAGTAGGTTTTCATTTTTTTGACATAAAAATTTCCTTTTAATTCTTTGTTTAGCGCATTTTTTTTGTAGGACTAAACGGAATGGCCCCAAAATTTGCTTTCCTTGCATATTTTTAGGTGAACTTCTGTCTTCACTTTCACAGTTACACTATGGAGGGAGATACAGAGCCAGGTTTGCAAAGTAGCCCTTTTCAGGGAGGTTGCCCGCTCAGGGTTAATGCTGGAGTTGTATGGTTAAGGTGAGTGATTACTGTATGGATATTTTTTCCTCTTCAGCCCTACATAACCCGAAGGAGCACCCTGGAGGATGCCTGTACCTATCAATTACTTGGACAGTGTTTACAGATAAATATTTGGAGGTCGTGAGTTATTACATTGTTTCGACCTTTTTTTAACATCTTTGGTATTTAGGTACATTGTATTCACGTAACTACTCTACCTCCATTCATTGTGACATGATTGCTGTTGGTCTAAAATACATTGAACTTTTTCTTCTGCTCTGAGTTTTTAGTATAATTATCCAGGAAACTTAAAAGATTTAGGTTAAATTTTAATTTCTGTTTTTTTTAAGGGTTTTGTGGTTTTAGCTGGATATTTTAAAGTGTTAAGTCTTAAGAAGAAAGTTTTTTCTTAGTGATTTATTTATACTACGACTTTCTTTGTACCTGGTTTAGTTTTTGGTTTTCATTACTTCTACACAAGGGGGGCCATTCAAAAAGGGGAGGGCACCTCCACCCAGTTTTACGACTCTTTTAAATGATTATAGGCCCTAATGAAAGCCTGTCAAAATCTGCATGGGGTTTAAATTCTAGTATAATTGCTCCCTAACTAGGTGATAGCAAAATGTAGGTGATAACATTCTTGCAGTATATTTAATGCTCCTACTTTGGTTCATTTATATAGAGAATAGGGCATCTAAAGTTTTTTTGTGCAAAATACACCGCAGGCGCAGCTATAATGGAACATGTTGTCCAAGATGTTAGCCAGGGTACACCTAAAATCTATTGCCAGATTATTGGAGGGCTTTATCAATGCTGAATTACCATATCTTATTAAGCCTGTTGGCTGCATACTTTTATGATAAAAAGAAAAAAAATTACCCAGATATCGCTATTTGCCTCATATTTTGAATCATAGAAAATTTTAATACTATTGTAAACTCCCCCCTGTCCTCACAACTTAAGGATAGTAATTACCCATGTACTTTTCACTTGCTTCCCCGTTTTATTCCCCTTTATAACTAAACATGTCAAGTATAAGACAAACACACACAATACATTTATATTTTTAAACAGAGTTTTAGAGAGGGGTTCCCGAAGCCCATAAAAAGCTTGTTCTTGGGGGCCCCCCGTAAAAATTTTTTGGGGGCCCACAGCAGGCTGTTCTTGATGTTCATAAATAGAGTTATTTCTTGGAGCCCATTCTACATCTACCATACAAGACTGCATATATGTATATGACTCTTGCCTCTTGCTTACTGCCTCTTTTTCTCTGCCTTTCTCCTTAAAAGGGGCTAACCATGCCACCAGGGTTTCCACTACTCCCACCAAAAGTGAAATTTTTTCCGCCAAAACAAACCCAACCCTTAAATCCCCCACTTGGAAACCCCGCACGTCCCCACATTCCCTGTAGTTGCCAACACAAAAATACTAGACTATCAGCATTAGTCTATTACCAGGGTGGGAGACAACAAGTACTTGAAGGTACGAATGCCTCCAAAGGAGAAAACCTCTACTGACACCCAATCTTCTGCACTCTAAAGAATTTACTTTTGCCAGATCACCAAGAATGTTCCTAACACCTCATTCACAGAGAGGATTTTCTACTGCAGTGAAGCTAAACACAGTATATTCCATGTGTTGAACCTAACCACTTAGTTAACTAGGAATAAAGTGTTCTAATCCCAACCTCCCTGCTTTCTGAATACTCCATAGGCCTATTCCATATATGATGGATCGGAAAGTCAATGGGAAGGAAGTGCTACATGCTTCCCAGCATACCACACACATTCCTCTCTGAGACATCCTCTTTTCTCAGTATCATCCTATTTTCATGATTCTAAAGTATGCTAGAATCTTACTGAAACAACATTAGATTCTCTGGTATAGGCTATATAATGCACAAGACCTTATATGTAGTGATCTAGAAAGCGAAGTTAGAAATGTCGTGGCAGCACCTGTAATAAACGCCATAATACAAACAAAGGTAAAACATGATTTTGTAGGAGACATTTTTACCTTGATGAGGGTGTCATGATGAAGCTTAAATCTCAGAGTCCATAAATTGCCCAGGATAGGAAGAGTAGGTGGTCCTGGTGGGTAAAGGTGAGCCATATTCCGATTTTTAATGAAGCTCCAAACCATTAAGCCTAAAATCAACACAAGAAAACACTCACTGATCATGATTTTCTGTACTGGTTATTTCTGTCTACTGTACCAACAATTTACTGTTGTTACTGATGTTTCCTGTTGATATAAAATCTTATGTTCTGGCTCTGGTGTATTGGCAAACACAATAAAATCATGTGCAGTGAACTCATGATCTGTTCAGATTAGTCTGACAAGGAAAATCGCTACCTCATAGAACAAACCATCCATTGTAAGGGAATTCTGCCTTAAAGGGGTTGAACAGCAAAGAAAAAAATATTCTTAAATGGGGCAAAGGTTTATTTTTTGGCTCTCATCCCAACACTCACAATGGAGCGCAAGCCTTTCCTGTTTTTTGGGATGAGATGACAGAGCTCTGGAGTGGCAGCAGCAAGAAACCAGTTGGTAAGTATATTTTTTTCATTTTTGTATACCCACATTGACTCCATTTAAGAATAATTTTTCTTTGCTGGATAGCCCCTGTGTTTGTATGTTCAATGATAGGCTGTGATATCTGCCACTATATATGTGTTATACATTTTTCGGTGATGGCAGTCTGTTGCACTTTCCTATACAATAAAAATATATACCAACTTGATGGAGGCCAAAAGGACACTCTTTGGGTCTCTTATGAATTAAGTTCATGTTTTACATATACATCTGGAGCTATTCCTGATACTAGTATATAAGCCAAACATAGGGCTCTGAATTGAGGCAGTGTTACCAAAGCTATATGGTTCAAGGCTGCAATAAAGGCTTTTCTGTAGCCAACTAGTACTGTGTACTGACGAGGGGCAGAGAACCCAAAACAGCTGTCTAGAGGGCGTCTCTTCCATAGTATAGGAGACTATGGTTTTACTGATATGAGATTTCCTTTATCCGAACATCTAATTAGCATTATAATATATTCTAGAATATAATTATTTTGACAGAGTTAATTAATTTTTTTTCCTTGCGCACTTCATTATTTTCTCTGAACACAAGGCAGTTGCACAATAGACTCCAACCTCCACTTTAGACTAGTGCATAGTATTGGACTCCATGCACTGAACTGTAGATGGTGCATGTAAGGGTATGTTTATATGGCGTATTGCAGCACGCACAGCACTGTTGAAAGTGCACACTTGCACGTGTATACTTCGATCGTGCAATGGCCCTAGGCAGCTTTCTGATTCGTATACTGAATCGTGGAGAAGGCTTGTAGTCAGGGCTAGGCAGGAAGGTCGGGGTAGGCGGCAAGGTTCGTACTCAATTGACGGAGGCAAGAAGATCTTGTACACGGTATAGGCAATAACACAATAAGGAATGCTTTCTCTCATACAAATGGCACTGAAGATCCGGCAAGGTAGTCAGGGGAATTCTGAGTAGTATAGAATCAGCGGCCGGTAATTGCAACACAGGGAGTGAGAAGAGGTGAGTAACTGCTACGGGGAATGGGATCAGGAGTGCGCCCATGCCCTGACATGCGGGACGCGGGGCCCCTCGTGGATACCGGAGCAGAGAAGCTGGAGGTACAGGTGCGACTGCGACCCGACGTGTGGGTCACGGGAGCACCTGTAATAAACGCCATACATTAGAGAGCCCACATAGTAGTAGTGGAGATCAGTAAGACACCAACTTGTTATTCCTTGCAAAAAGTTACCATGTTCTTGCATCTCAGTGGGTACCCTCACCCACTGGGCCCATGGCGGTTGCTATTGCTACTCTGGCTATAGTTACACCTATGTTTACAGCTGCAAAATATACTAATCATGTGGTAAAAAATACTGTAAACATAGCCATAGTTACTTTATCACCATTTGTTCAGTTCATATTGAAATGTTTTTGTATGTTAGAGCCAGATATAATGAGTATGTAATGCATAAAACAAAGAAATAGGAAATGTACAGCAGTTTTTTGTTGATCAGCTGTTACATGGCAGTAAGACTAGTTTTTCTGAAAAATACTGTGTAAAACCAATTTTTATCATTTTTTAATGCAGTTTTTCTATGTGGCCAGGTGTTACATGAAATAAATATAGTGCAATACGAAATGCACTATATACAGTGCATTTTGTTTTGTGGCGTTATTTTTGGCATTTTTAAGATCAGAGGTGTATGTAAAATGCTAAGAAAAAAAATAATCACAAAAGATAAAAGTAACCAATTATAAAATGCAACCAAAAACATTATAAAAATGCTTGACATCAATGGCAATTAAAAAAAATATGAATGAAATAGAGGGAGTGTGAACAAGGCCTAAGGGAGATATTTTATAGTCTGCTGCTTTTAGCTTTAAAAACAATGTGTCATCATAAAAAAAAACTATTGTTTAACTCATGTTTTTATGTTAAACACATTTTTTAAGAATTTTTGGTTGTGTTTTCTTTACATTTTCAGTATCACTATCAATATTTATTTTTTATTTTTTTTTTTAAATCCTGAAATTCTGCAATTTTCATTTTGGACTCTATGACTAAAAATAGTCTTATAATTCATGTCTATAGTTTCAGCAGTATGATTATTAGTAGCACAGGAAGTATTAAACTGAAAGGTTACAGTAATGTGAATAGATAACACAGGATCCACAATTAATAGGAGATGGTCACAACATACCTCCCAAGTGTCCCTATTTTGGAAATAGATTTCCATCAATAAACTGATTTATCTTGTTTTATAAAGTATGATTGCTTACTACAGGTATATTAGAAAAAATCTGTAATGATGGGGACAGTAAAAATAAGCACTTTTGCAATTGGTTTGTATTTCCTAAATCATTTAGAATAGCAGGTGTGAGCTAATCTGTGTGTGTCTAGAGCTAAATCAGCAGCCTGAGGTCAGGCCACACCCCCTTTGCTGTGATTGGCTGCCTGAGCTCCTCTATGTTCATCTCCCAGCTCTATGTGAAGGATCTGGGCAATTACTGAATCTCTAGCTGTTAGATTCACTCACCCCCCATATAACACAGCCTTATACAGTCTGTTCCCATCTACCTCCTGTCTGATAACATAGGGGGCAGCATAGTGCATTTCTCACATTTGTTTAATCAGTTCACGCTGTATGTATAACTGCTGACAGCAATGCAGGTGCTCTAGTTACATGGAGCTTGGGCAGCCTAGGAGGGAGGTGACAGCTCTGCAGGCATGAGAACCATTGCAGGAGGTCTGCAGAGCTGTGACATCCTCTACATTCCACTGCTCACATAGAATGATGATGATGATGACTTAGGAGGGAGCAGGGAGGGAGGTGACAGCTCTCCAGGCATGAGAACTAACCATTGTAGGAGGGCAGTGTTGTGACATCCTCTCCCTTTCACTGCTCACAAAGAATGATGATATCACCAGTCTTCAGTAAGGGAAGACATGCCTACTGGGAGGAGAGACCTGCCCCTGGATTTGAAAATGTAAGAGACAGAAACTGCTCAAGTCTGCGAAAGCCAGTGATGAGAAAACTCTTTTAATATTTCATCATTGGATGCAATGCAATCCTGAAAATATCTATATTCCAATGGATTTTATGATAATATTTTATTACAAAACTATTCAAGCATATAGTTACGCATTAAAAATTCATCTTCTATACATTGAACTGTTGGTGTTCCTCTTTGACTGTCTTAAAAAAATTGTGATGTTATGTGTTTGGGCGTGGTTAGAGGTGTGTCCTCGTGTGATGTCATTTGTTTGGGTGTGGTTGGAGGCATGGCTAATGTGTCCATCTAGCAAAGCGAAAGAAATCCGTATTCTTCCAAGCATTGTTTGTAGGATACTCACAAATATTATGGAAATTATGTACAGTAAGATTAAGTAAATCACAGAACACTGTAGCTAATTAATATTTATAGGAGCGGATGTTATGTACTCTCAGTGATTAGAATATTTTAGAGTATCCTCAGGTATGGAATTTGATCATTGTACGCATTTTTTGTCTTAGTGCGTCATGCGCTTGACATATTTGTATTGCGTGTTATTTTTGTATATCTTTGCACATTTTTGTACATATTGAAATTTGTAGCTGTTAAAGGTCTGGATAGACATTATGTCTCATCCTGCCTTTGTGCTGTAATTTACTTAATCTTACATAATTTCCATAATGTTTGAGAATATCCTTCAAACAATGCTTGGAAGGATATGGATTTCTTTCGTTTTGCTACAGGAGTTTCTCTCCATCACTGTGATCTTGTGATTGACAGGTTATTTAGCCAATTAGACAGCTTTGCTGATGCATTGATGCATTTCCGAGTTCATGGGTCAGTGTGCTTGTTTTTAAGGGTGTTTCTTTTTTCTCCAAAACCAGTCTACGAGTAAGAGCGTTTTCCGCTCGAAAAGCGTCAGATGGTTTAGAGAACCCTGAACTTCTTTTAATGTAACATGGATTAAAGGATATGTTTTAAACATATTTCGGTGCTTCAGGCTTTTGGCACTTTGTGAATTTATTGGCTATTTGCATTGCCTGTGTCTGACAGGCAGTACTCCCAACACACTGTTTGGACATTTGGGGATTTGCCTTGAGATCTTGACAAGCGGTGAGCACAAATTTCTTTTTCTTTTGTCATGTTGCACAGTCTGCAGAGCTTTTGTACACTGGTATCTACCACTATATGGGCACTTAATGGAGGTAATATACAGCCTCAGAGCCTGTGTACACTGGTAGCTACCACTTTATGCTCACTGTATAGTGGTAATATACATCTGCAGAGTCTGCGTACACTGGTGTCTACTACTGTATGGTCATTGTATAGTGGTAATATACATCTGCAGAGCCTATGTACACTGGTAATTACCACTGTATGGTCACTGTATGGAGGTAACATACAGTCTGCAGAGCATGTGTACACTGGTATCTACCAATTTATGGTTACTATATGGCGGTAATATTGGACTTTGCATACTGATCTTTATTCAGTAATAGTATAGTGGTATTATTCAGTCACTATGTGGTGGTAATTTGTGGTTGTGTTCTGGGAGTATAATTAGGTCTTTTTGTAGTAGCGTTATTGATAATTTTAGACTTGGTAGAGTGGAATCTTTCAGTATTAGTATAATGGTGATATGTATGGTGAGGTATTTGCTCCGCTATCTAGTAACTGCATGACTATAATGAGGTACTGGTAAATGTTCGTAGTTGGGGGAGGGGCGGACATGGGGGGCCCTATTGAAAAGTTTGCTATCGGGCCCAGACTACTCTAGTTATGCCCCTGATATCGCAACACCATGACCACATATCACCACCACATAGTGACTGAATAATACCACCTCACCATAGTCACTATATGGTGGTGATATGTGGTTGAGTAATACCTCCACATAGTGCCTAAATAGTACCGATACGCCAGGACCACAGAGATCACTTACCTCCCTCTGCTGCTGCCCGTAGCTAGACTGTATAGCCTAGCTACAGGGGCGGGTCGAGCCCCCTGCAGCAGCCAGTGACATCAGGGAATCGTCTTATGACGCTTCCCTGCTTCCACTGTTCCTCTACACCAGGCATCCTCAAACTGCGGCCCTCCAGCTGTTGGAAAACTACAACTCCCATGATTCCCACTGTTATAGATTATATAAATGCATGATGGGAGATGTAGTTTCCCAACAGCTGGAGGGCCGCAGTTTGAGGATGCCTGCTCTACACTTTCCAGCCAGCAAGCAAGTCTGCACACACTGTTTGTGCGTCCTGTGGAAGCACAAACATTGTAGTTCATGGTGCTGTCCCGAGGATTCAGGGCATATGCCCTGGATCCCTGGGACATCCCAAAAATTGAGACTTCTCCTTGTGATCCTGGGATGTGGGACATTGTCCCAAAATCGGGATGGTTGTGAGGTATGAAACTTATACTTATTCAATGTGTACTTTTTTTATAGGCAACTCCTCCCCTAGTGGATTAGTGTGTGAGAAATTGTTCATCAGTGAACTGCACCTGTTAAAATTCTTCCATGTGACACTGGGATTTATATTGCCTTCTACTGGGAATAACTAATTTTGCAGCCATTGAGCTGTAAGTATGGCCTTGTCTCTGTTTTTAAGAAAGTATTGTCCCATTTTTCTGTGATTTTTTTTCTCTGTAAATTTATAGTAAGGCTAGTGTAGGGACTCGCAAGACAATAAGCACTCTTGCCATAGGTTTCCAGCTTTTGGCAAAATATCAACTTGTACCTCATATGTGATATTTCCCAGTGTGTAGTTTTTCCCTGTAACACTGGGGATTAGAGGGTGTCAGTATTTTGTGTCGGACACTTGGAATATGTTGGGCAACCCACTTAATCGAATATTAAGGGTGCTGTTAATTGTTTGTAATCAAGCATAGTGTACCACACATAACCATATAACTGGCATCCTATATAAGCCTTATCTATATGCAATTGTAATACTAGCATTCACCCCTCCCCCCTCCCCTTGGATAGGTAGGTGTGTGAGTGGTTGTTTTTTTTTTGGTTTTTTTTGCATTTCAGAAGTCTCCACTGTACGGTATTGTGGATTTTCTGCATACTGGTGTGAACTGGTACTTATCCAATGTGCAGTTTTTTCTATAGACAGTTGCCCCCCTAGTGCATTTGTGTGTGAGTAAGGGTATGTTCACACGACACGTGTCTAACAATGAGCAGTGAGTTTAACACTGCCAGCAATGTGAAACACGCACCGGCGTTCACATGAGTGATCACTGCTGCGTATTTGAATCATATCTGTCGGGTCCGCCTTTCAGATCCGCCCCAAGAAATTACATGCAATCTGACGTGTAACTTTGTCAGGGAATACCTTTCTAGTGCTTTTACCTATCCATGTGATCTTGAGATTGTTTTCTTGTGACACCTTGTGATTTAAAGGGGTTTTACCACAAAGTGAATATTCCTGCACTGATCACTTGCAAGTAGTTGTGAGTGGCCAGTGCTGGGGTTTTTATTTTGTGGTAAAACTTCATAATTAATTAATTTTGGTCAATACAATCCTTGTTTATTTGTGAAAAATATAAAACTCTTGTGAAAATATAGAAAATTTTGTCATTTTCAAAGTTTAAAAACTTCTTCATGCAAGAAAGATTTTTTCACAGATAATTATTTACTATTTTGTGTGAAATAAACATTTATCTTAGTTCTACTTTATGTTGGCATCATTTTTTTAAACATCCCTTTATTTTTTAGGGATATTAGGGGGCTTATACATTTACTAGCAAATTTTAATATTTTCAAGCAAATTTGCAACACAGATTTTTTTAGGGACCAGTCCAATTCTGATGTGACTTTGAGGGGCCTGTATGTTAGACACCCCCATACATGATTCCAACTAAGAAACTACACCCCTTATAGTATTCAAAACAACACTTAGAAAGTTTGTTAACCCTTTCACAGAAATTAAAGCAAAGAGGTGAAATTCCAAAATTATTTTTTTTTTTTGCAGATTTTTAATTTTAATATATTGTTTATAGGAGCACAGTAAATATGGACAGAGAAACACAAATCAGTATTGATTCCCCTGATTCTGGCGCTTTTAGATATATCTAATATGTTTCCCTTGTACACAATTTAACTGAACCACAATCCATTTTTGGGAGGGAGGATGAAGAAAATACAGCAATCCTGGTAGTGTTTTTATTTTCTACAGCCCTCACTGTGTGGTATACATGAGTTTTACTCTGCTGGGTGATACAATTATGGTAATAGCCAACTTACATAGTTTATTTATGTTTGTTTTTTTTATGTTTTTATTATGTAAAACAAAGTTTATGCATCGCTCTCTTCTGACTGCCATACATTTTTTATTTTTTCATAAACGGATCTGTGTAAAGACTTTTTTGTGTGTGATGAAATGAAATTCATTTGTTTTTTTTACAGCGTTCATCGTGCGGGTTAAATAATGTGACTTAGGTTAGGTTGTTACACAGCAATACCAAACATGTATTCTTTTCTTACTTTTTCATATTTTTCATTGACAGGTTTTTGTAATTGCACGTGTACGTGTTACTGTATTCTTAATTTTTTCCACACTTTTACTTTTTATTTATTTTTTACATTTTTCCACTTGTCCTACTATGGGACTATACTCAGTGACTGTTAGAATACCAGACAGTCTGCTGTCTGTAAAAAGAGGTGACCTGTGTCTAGAAAACTATACGATGCAGAGAGTTACCCAGCGCTAATGAAAGCATATTTTGGTGTGTACCTGTACGTGTGGCAATACGCCGTGTGAACGCACCCAGTCAAACAGGTATTCTGCTTTCTGCTACACATTTCCTACATTTTTTTCCCCATTTGGGGGGAAATTGCATTTCTATGTCTCACCTGGACTGGGGTTCTTGACTTATGTGTCTTTTCTCATACATCTTTATGAAAACAAGCTATCACAGTGGCTCCGAAACTGGGGCTCCCCGGGGGGGATGCAATCTAGGGGTTGTATAGCACACCTGACGCAATGGCCCTCATTTACTAATGTGGTTGCACCAGAAAAATTTATTAAAATACACCAAAAAGTGGCGCAACATTGGTGCAGGGTGCCACATACATATTTAGTATGGGCTTAAAGAGGACCCATCACCTCCATGGAACCCTCATAGAAAATGAGCTAAAATACATCACTTCCTTAAAAATTTCTGCATTAGGGAAAAACAAAACTTTCACCTGTAATTTTATTTTTAAAAAAAAACCTGGCCCTTTAAGACAGGCAAAAGCACACCCGACAGCTTTTTGATCACATGTTGAAGCTCCCTTTAAACTACTTTTGGCTGGGAGGCCACTGTGAAAGGGGGGGTAAGAAAGTCAACATAAGTGTAAACACTATAAGCTCTGGGGCCCCCACATCTTAATAGGTCTTATGGTGCTATGGAGAAGGAGGCTGGAAGTGACAGGTAAAACTTGTTCCACTATGGCTGTGCCAAGGTCTGCACCAAAATTGCCCTAAAATTCTGGTATAGAAAGTGAACCAACAAAAAAACTGTTCTAAAAATAAGACAATTCTAAAGCTTCACGAATTTATCAAGCAACACGAGCCACTTAGATGAATCTGGTAAAGTTTTAGACTGCCTAAATTTGCGCTAACAGCGATAGCAAGTGAAGGCCAATGCGATATATGTTTTTAAGGGAAGAAAAAGAAAAAAAAACCCGAAGATTTTTTTCAACAATGGAAATTTTCACTCTGCTTCCCCATTTTTGCCAATGAAGCTGCATTGTTATGTACAGTAAACGGACATGAGTATTCCCATCTGTTCTTTCTCCTTTATGAGGGTCATTCATTTCTTTACTGCAGTTTGACATTTTACTCAAGAACCAAAAAGGCCAGGATGAACACTACATGATTTCTATAGATTCTTAATGGAAAAGTGCGTCATTAAACTTCAAAAACATAATGCGTCTCAAACGTAGAAAGGTTTACCACAAATACTTTTCTAGCATGATTTTTTTAATACCGTTTGTATTTCTGTTTCTCATTATTTAGGATCTCCACTTGCTGTCAGTAAGTGAGGACATTAAACCCCTTTTAAAAAAACCCAAAAAATAATTTTTTCTTTCCTTTTTTTTTTCCCTTTCCCTTCCAAAAGCCATAATATTTTTATTTTCCCACCTACATAGACATGAGGGCTTTTTTTTTTTTGCGGGAAAAGATGTACTTTCCAGTACTGTTATTCATATTAATATAGAATATACTGGGGAACAGCAAAAAAAAAATCTAAGTGGGGCAAAATGTGAAATGTTTGCGGTAGTTTTGTTTTTGCAGCGTTCAATCTTCAGTAAAAATGATGTGTTATCTGTATTCTACAGGTTGATACGCATCTGGCAATACCAAACATGTAGGGTTTCCATTATGCTTTGGTGGCGTAAAAAAAATTCCAAACATTTTTTATATTTGAAATTTGCACCCGGCGCCATTTTGTGCAACCAATAACGGACGTCACTGAGGCAGCATTTTTTGGGGCTGAAGTGTACTTTTTATTGCTAGCAGTTTGGAATGCATGTGACTTTTTTGATCACTTTTATTCCAATTTTTATAGGACATGAAATGAAAATAGGACATAAAAACCGCAATTTTGGCGTTTGTAATTTTTTTCTTCTACGATGTTCAGCGTACAGGATAAATGATGTTATATTTTTTATAGATCGGACTTTTTTGGACACGGCGATACCAAATATGTGTAACTTTTTTATTATTTTATTGTTTTTATTTGTAAAATGTGGAAAGGGGGGGGTGATTTGAACTTTTAATACTTTTTTTTTTTTTTACACTTTAAAACTTTATTTATTTTTTTACTTTAACATTGAGTCCCCCTATGGCGCTTCACAACTACAGGGCGCGATCGTTAATACAGCCTAATGCATTGCATAGACAAGGCATTAGGCCGTACCAAGATGACGTTTTCCCCACTTCCTGTTTTGGGACGGCAGTGGGGCAAACGAGAACATGGCAGCGATCGGAGCCTTCACAAGGCTCCCAGCTGCCATGTTAGCCCAGTGGGACTCAGCGATCTTATCGCTGATGTTCCGATCGGACTGAAGAACGGTGCGCAGCACCGCTCTTCATTCATTTAGACGCCGCACCCATCTTTGCCGCAGCATCTAAAGGGTTAAACAGCGCAGGCGGGCAGCGCTGCAAGCGCCGGGTGTTAGCTGCAATTAGCTGCTAACACCCGGCGGCTGTGTAACATGGTCGCGCTGCGATCCTGTTACAAATCTCCTTACCACCACCATGACGTCAGGGTGGTTGAATGGGTTAAAGGGGTTTTCTCATAACACGCTTTCGCAGACTTGAGTGGTTTCTGTCTGTTGCAGCTTCAAATCCAGGGGTGGGTCTCTCCTCCCAGTAGGTGTGTTTTCCCTCACTGAAGACTGGTGACATCATCCTTCTTTGTGAGCAGTGGAAGGGAGAGGCTGTCCCTCTCAGGCTGCACAAGCTCCTAACCAGAACACCTGCATTGCTGTAAACAGTTATACATACAGCCTGAAATGATGAAACAAATGTGAGAAATGCACTCTGCTCCCCTTTCTGTTATTAGGCACGAGGTAGAACAGACTATATAAGGCTGTGTTATATAGGTGGGGAAGTGAATCTAGCAGCTAGAGACTCCGTAATCCTTCCAATAGGGCTGAGAGATGAGCATAGAGGACTTCAGACTGGCTTTATTATCAACACAACCATCACAACAAGCTGAGGCACCTAGTTTCACTTTCATTTTCCACAGCTCAGAGGGGAGTAAGCACATCGTGCAGGCAGTCAATTACAGCACACAGGGCGTGTCCCAACAGGCTGAATGAAGTCAGGCGGCCAATCACAGAAAAGGAGACGTGGCCCGACCTCAGGCTGCAGTTTTAGATGTAGTACACACAGATTAGCTCATAGCTGCTATACTAAATGATTTAGGTAATACAAACCAATTGCAAGAGTGCTTATTTTTAATGTCCACATCATTTGAGAAATGATCTTTGTAGCGAGAAAACCCCTTAATATTTTACATTCCAAGGTAAAACTCTCCCAGTTCTGGGATATACTAAACTGGCATTTGTCATTGTCAGCACACAATTTTTTCTTGTATATGTCATGCTTGATACAGTGTTTCTCACACGGTCCAGACAACTCCTCAACATATACCATAAAAATATCTGATAGGTTCAAGTCTTTAAAGAGGAGGAAATAAGTTGGCCATACATTAATGTTGCACTATTCATCGTAGTTGTTAGGCTATGTCAACACAGCATTGGATTCTTGTCGGATTTTCAGCAGATTCAGTATTTTGAAGCAGCCAGAAATCCTATTGTACTCAGAGCTGTGTAGACTTGAACAGAAAATCCGTGCTGTAGCCTACACAGCACAGGTTTTCTACTGAAGCTGCCATCCGTCCGGCAGAAGGGAGAACATGGGCGGTCTTTATGGAGTTAAAGAGTATTTGGGTCGGTTGCGCCTCCAATGTGGCAGGGCTTTATTGAACAAAATGTCTAGGTGCAGATGCACGCTTAGGATAAATATCTTAGAAATACCCATTTTAGGCCTATATACATTTTTTTCTTATACACACAAAGTTTAAAATAAGAGTTTATTTTTTCCTTTTCCTATGGTTCCACTAAACATCAATATATATTATCAATTCAACCAAATAAAAAGACAATATTAGGTCAGATAGAAAAATAGAGCTTATTTTACTGCATGATCACAGTACACAGTTCAGAGTCACAGCACTTAAAGTATAAACATAGGAACAGGCGAAAAATAAAAAACAAAAACACCATTTTTAATAGCAGCTTAGGTTTCGAATTATTGATGGCAGTCTCACTCCAGGCTCTAACTTTCTGCCAAACCTTTCAAAGGATCACTTGAATACCCTGTTTGTCAGTGTACAATAATTTTGTCAAGAAAGTCTATAAAATAAATTTAACTTTTTGGTCATTTTAGTAGGGAAAGAGTGAAAAACATCTTCGGATGGATTTTCCTACTTCATCACCGATATAACGGAAACCTAAAAATCAAAGACAAAACAATATTGTTTAACAATACACAAGCTGAATATTTTTAAGTTTATATCAAGAGGCACTAGGAGGAGAGTTTGGTTATTTTAAAACATGTAAGTCACAGGTGAGTCATAGATTGGGTCCATGAAGCTTATAGAACCATGCTGCTATTGTTTGATGAGAACTATTCAGTTAGGCCCTCAGTTATTTTCTTTCTTTTTTTTGATAGTTAGATTAGTGTAATAATACTATAAAAAGGTACTAAAAAAAACCCTGACCATAAAGGTATGTTCACACGGAGTGTTGGATCCATTTTGGATCTGAAAAACTCATTCAAAAGTGCTGCGTAAACCGCATCCAAAACGCATCCAACACGCAAGTGCTGCGTCAAGCATTTCTAGAATTGACATGTCATGAACAAATCTAAAAGACGCATGTAGACAAGCATCGGCGAACACTGGTCTGAATGCCGATACGTGTTTTACATTGAAAGCAATGTAAAACACAGTGAACATTGTTAGATGCGTGTTTGGGTCCGTTTAGGGTCCAAAAATGGATCCAAACACTCATCTACAAACGTATGCAAACAAGGACTCAACACGACTTGGGAACATACCCCAAGTGTATCTTTACATGAATTTTTTTTTATCATTAAGAATTTTTATTATTTTCTCAAGGATTGTAACAGTAAACATTACAGAATTACACAGTAAGGCCGTGTTCCCACGGCTTATTCCCGACGGATTGGTGCGCCATATTGAGCGCACAAATCCGCTGTGAATAAGGGGCAGGACGGGGGCGGGGCCGGAGAGTGGCGGGGGCGCCGCTCCCGGCCCCATAGACAATGCATTGTTTACGGCGCGTCCGCGCCGTAAATAATGTGCATGTCACTTTCTCCCCCCGCGGCGGATTTGCCGAGCGGGGAGGAGCGACGGAATCCACTGTTCTCTATGAGAGCAGTGGATTACCGTAATGACTCCGACGGATTGGCGCCGTATTGAAGCGCAAATCCGGCGCGGAATACGGCGCCAATCCGTCGGCAAATAAGCCGTGTGAACGGGGCCTAACAAGGAGGGGAGAGAAGGGGAGGGGGTGAGGGAGCAGTGGGAGTAACAAGCACCAAGTACACAAATGAATCAATTGTCAATATCTATGACATTCTGGACAACATGTCGTTATAAGAGAGAAGAACCAAGATTATGTAACAATTACATCTATCAATGCAAGAGGTCTTGTAGTAATGCCCTAACAATACCAGTAATAATGTAAGCATCATCTTAACGGAAGTAACCTGAGGAAGACCAGGGTAACCAATTATTCCTGACCTTAAACAACAAATGTGGGGGTATAACTAAGCTGGTCTCACAGTGGTATTGTTGGTTAGTTCTTTGAACGATCTCTTCAATAGTAGGAGGGATCGGATTTTTCCAGTGTGCGGCTATTGCAGTTCTGGTAGCAATGAGCAGATGAGACAGGACTGTGTGGAAGGGACTAGGGATGTCATGGAATGTAAGGTCTAATAGCGCTAGCTCCGGGGAGAGTGTGATGTGCCATTGAAAAATATCGTACAGGAGGAGTTCTAACTGTCTCCAAAGAGGTTGTAATTTTGGGCAACTCCACCACATGTGTAGCAGCGATCCTCTTATTCCGCATTGTATCCAACAGAAATGGGAGATTCCTAAAGGCAAGTGGGAGATTCTACATGGTGTCAAATACCATCGAAGATGGATTTTCCTGGTGAGTTCTACATGATTTGCACATCTGGAATGCTTGGGGACTACATTCGCTGCTTGTATCCATTCTATTGTGGAGAATGTTCGGGAAAGTTCCATTTCCCATTTTATAGCATATGTAGGTTTGGCACCCACGTCTGTATCCGTTAAGGATCTATAAGCCGTAGATAGGCCTCTTTTATTACCACATCTCTGCCAGAGGAAATCATGTAGGGGTGACGTGGCTTGGGGAGTAGTTAGGAGACATTGAGTCTGGATAAAGTGTCTTATCTGTAGGTACACAAAGAATTGGCGTTGTGGGATTGAATACTTTTGAACTAGCTCTTCAAATTGCCTGATGCGGCCTTTATAAAGTACATCTCCTACCTCTTGGATTCCTCTTTGAATCCATTGTGCTATTGGAGTGTCAGGCAAAATGATTTGCAGCGCTGAAAGGGGGCAATGGCGTCTATCAATGGTTACTAACCGTTTATCAACAACGAACTTACACCATACCTGTGCTGCATGTGTTAGGGATAGTAGGTCATAAGTTGCAGGGGGATTTCCAAATAACTCACAGAAAAAAAGAGATACTAATAGGAATATAGAAAACCGTCTCACAGATCAAAAGAAAAATTCCTAAAACAATAATCTTTAATAGATATGCATTAAAATAATTATCCTTTATATATAAAAATGGCCTCACACATATAGCCACTATACAAATATGCAACTGTATATGTATAAAGTACCCGGTGTATATCAGTACCTAAATACAAAAGCAAGTGGACAATGTCTAGCTAATCACAGCAAAAAAGACATTGTACCAAATACCTATTAGCAGGGAGAAGTGCCCCTATAAGAGGGAGGAAAATGTGGTCAAAAATGTGGTCAAAAACTCACGGTTCTGAAGACCTTGTCACAGTAGACTCCGTTGCCCCATTGGACCAGTATATACCATATAATAGAAAAAGCACTATCGCTATCACTATACTAGTCCTATCCAGATAGAGCACTCGCCCCGAAAAGGGCGACCCCCACCTCTCGGCGACTCACCCTAACTAACTAAATTATACAGTAACATACATAAAGAACACAGACATAAGTCCCGACGCGTTTCCCCAAGATATGGTTCATCAGGGGATAATAATTATACATCTGTGATGAGAGATGATGATGGTCCAAGTGATGGCATGATGAGGCTGTATAATTTACTGTATAATTTAGTTAGTTAGGGTGAGTCGCCGAGAGGTGGGGTCGCCCTTTTCGGGGCGAGTGCTCTATCTGGATAGGACTAGTATAGTGATAGCGATCCTGCATTTTCTATTATATGGTATATACTGGTCCAATGGGGCAACGGAGTCTACTGTGACAAGGTCTTCAGAACCGTGAGTTTTTGACCACATTTTCCTCCCTCTTATAGGGGCACTTCTCCCTACTAATAGGTATTTGGTACAATGTCTTTTTTGCTGTGATTAGCTAGACATTGTCCGCTTGCTTTTGTATTTAGGTACTGATATACACCGGGTACTTTATACATATACAGTTGCATATTTGTATAGTGGATTTCCAAATAGCATAGCTATTAAGCAGTCTTTAAATGAACCTTTCGGGATCATTGCATTCTCAATAGTAGACCAGTGGTGTGTTTTGGCGAATTCCAAAAGAAAAACACAGGTTCCAAGATTGCTGCGATATTGTATTGTGACAGATTAGGGACTGATAAACCGCCATCTGAACTTTTCCCATATAAGTACTCTCTTCGGAACCTAGGTTTCTTCCCTCCCCAGATTAATTTCAATAAAGTGTTTTGAAGATTGGTCAATAAAGAATTAGGGAAGATAAACGGTAATGATATAGCTATGTATAAAAACCGGGGTAGAAGTAGCATCTTGACAAGGTTTATGCGTGCTAACCATGATAGTGGAAGTTTGGCGAGTCTGCCAATTTCCCCGGTAATAGAGAAGGTAATGACTTCTAAGTTCTTATATATGGTGTTGTTTAAGTCCGGATATATTCTAATACCCAAATACGGAAGGTAAGTATTTGCCCACTCAAAGCCTACATTCGGGAGACGCGTTTTTAATGGGGTATTACAGTGTATTGGTAGAATAACGGATTTTGTTATATTTAGTTTATAATAAGATAAATTTGCGTATCTGTTAAGGAGATCAAGGAGGGAGAGAATTGAAGACTCAGGTTGTTGTGTCATTATTAATATATCGTCTGCGTAAAGGCTAACTTTGTGGGTTTCCTTATTAAACGTGATACCTGTGATACTATTAGTTTTCCTGATGTGTTCGGCCAGGGGTTCGACACAAAGATCAATGATAAATGAGTGGGGATAAGGGACACCCTTGTCTAGTGCCGTTGGTGATTAAGAATTTGTCGGAGAGAAATCCTGATGCATAGACTCTGGCAGATGGAGTAGTGTACAGAGACAAGATGGCAGACAGGATTTGTCCTTCAAATCCAAATTTTTGTAATACTTTTGTCATATAGTTCCAATTGATACGGTCAAAAGCTTTTTCTCCATCTAGTGAGAGAAGAGCAAAGGGCAATCTTTGTTTCGACGCTATTTGAAGGATATCCAGTACTCGTCTAATACCATCTCTTGTCTGTCTTCCTTTCACAAATCCCACCTGATCTTTATGAATCAAGGATGGAAGTATATCATTTAGTCTATCCGCCAGGATTTTCGAGAAAATATTTATATCCGAATTTAGTAATGAGATGGGTCGATAATTGGAAACTAAATCTGGGGCTTTCCCAGGTTTGGGAATAGTGGATATAGTGGCACAGAGTAATTCCTCCGGTGGGGCTCTTTTTTGAATAATGGATTGGAAGAATTCAGTTAAATGAGGTGAGAGGAGGGTGTTGAACAATTTAAAGTACTCGTTTGTGAACCCATCAGGACCCGGAGATTTGTTACATTTCAGACGTTGTATGGTTTTCTCAATCTCAGGAGAAGTAATCGGCTGGTTTATCAAGGATAATTGATCAGAGGTAAGGGAGGGCAGGGAGATTTCCTCCAAGAAGGAGTTGATATCTGCATCTTTCACCGCAGGTACCGTGGGGTCTAGATTAAGATTGTACAAGGAGCTATAATATTTAGCAAAGGCATTCGATATTTGTTGAGGATCGCATATCTTAGATTGTGACATATTGGTAATGTAAGGTATACGTGCCTTTGCTTGTATTACTTTGACTCTTTTGGCTAATATTTTACTGGGTCTGTCTCCTTGTAAATAAAAATTCCATTTTAGTCTATTTAAGTTCCTTTCATATTGTTGCAAGTGTATAGTACTCAGTTGACTTTTAAGTAATTTTAATTCTTCTTTAATAGTCTGTGAAGGGGATGCTGTAAACTGGGAATCAAGTATTTTGATCTTATCTAAGAGCTCATTTATATTTTTATCCCTGAGCTTCTTTTCCCTGGCCGTTATAGAGATAAAGATGCCGCGAATATAAGCTTTGTGTGCGCACCATAAGGATTCTGCAGAGGGGGCTGTGGGAGCATTTATATTAAAATAATCTGTAAGTGCAGTAGAGATTTCCACTAGGATCTTGGGAGATTTGAGCAAAAAGTTAGAGGCAGAAAAGTGGTCTCTAATTTTCAAAAATACTGGCGCGTGGTCGGACCAGGTTTTAAAGCCAATTGTGGAGCTGGATACTAGTTGGAGCGCTTGTCTATTGAGGAGGAAATAGTCAAGTCTCGCATGAGAGTTCTTTGCTGCTGAGTAATGGGTAAAATCCAGTTCCTCTGGATGGGCGTATCGCCATGGGTCATGTAAGTTTTCCTCTAGTATGAGGTTTCTAAGTTCAGGCGTGTATCTAGTACCTCCTCCAGATTTATCTTTGGATTTATCTATTACTATATTAAAATCGCCGCATATTAGGAGATTTCCCTTAAGTATACCCTTGGCCTTGGCTGATTTTGGGTGAAAAAAGGATAGCTGATGTGAAAATGGGACAAAATAATGTAACTAGGTATATTCTAATGTATTAAAGGCCCCTGTAAAAACAATCAAACCATTAACATTTTAAAATTGCGGGAACATAGTTTAAATGCAATAGTTTTCTTTGATAAAAAACAGATACAAAAAGCTTTTTTAAAGGGGTCCACCCGTCGATTTATAAAGAAGGGGGAATTTTTTATGTTTAAGCCGAAATAGGGTCTATTGCAAAAGATGAGCCCTCTTGCAGACATACTACAACGCGCCAGACTTAAGAATCTCCTTCCACATATATGACCTTTTTCAAGGTAAATTTAAAGGCCATTTTTACTTAAAAATTGACAGAAATTTGATCGAAAATGCCCTTGAGATTGGCAATATTATTTTTAAAAACCACATGCGCCCCTTTGCGAATACCCGCTTTTAAAACCTTGAGGACTTATCAAAGCATTGTAAATATTTGGGTAACAAGGAACAGAACAATAAACCCTTGGTAACAAAACAAATTTTAAAAAAAGCCAACATGAAAAGCCCTTGGAAAAGGGGCCCTAGGGGCAAGTCTTTCCCCTGATTTAAAAACGAAAGGTAAAAAAGGGGAGCTTTCCCCCCAAAACCCGGGGTGGACCTGTAAAAGAGAAAAAACCCTCACTTTAAAGGTAAACTAACAGTCATTTAAAACGAGGTTTTGACCGGGTTGGGTTTTTTTTTCGGACCGAGGGGGGTTTTATAGCTTCCCCGGGCCTGGCGGGGCCTTTTTTTTTCTAAATTTGTAAAAGGGGGGCGAGGTGAAAAGACCCCGGGTCGGGAAGAAGTTTTTTTCACTCTCGCAGGGGTAGTGCAACAGAAAAGAAAAGGGTTATCTTTAAAATCACATTTTAAACGGGGAATCCCCCAATGATACCTTTTATTGTGCTCTCTCAAAAATTCTTGTAAAGGGGGTGGGGGAATTCATTTCTCTTAGCATTGTCCCGCTGATAGTTTAAAGGCAAGATAGAGGGGCTGGCGAATTTTCGGGCAAAGAATTTTTGGGTCCGCGAATCTTGAGGAATTTTATTTTTTGGTTTTAAAAAAATTTAATGCGGGCTATAAAACCCCGGGAACGAAACCTGAAAAGGCGTTTTGGTTTCGGAAGACTTTTGGATCCTTCTATTTTAGATCCGTTTGAGGGGCCCTCTGGAAGTGCGATTGCTATCATACTTTTTAGGAATGACGAAAGGGGCTTCCCTTGAAACTGATTTTTGGTAATCCTTGAATTCGGATATTGTTTCTTTTGGACCTATCTTTCCCGAAACCAAAAGCTTTAACACAAAATTTTTTCTTCTTCCTCTAGTTTTGTGTTTGCATCAATTAGCAGGGTTTTGAAATTTGGGGGTTCCCTAATTTTTTTTTCACATGATCTGCTTTTGGTTAAATAGGGTTTTAATATCAGCTTTTATTTCAACCTCGTTTGCTTGATATCTCGCGAAGGGGGCCACGAAAGGGGGAAAAAGAAAACGGTTTTTAAGTATTCCCCCATTGTGGAAGTTTAAAACGGCAGTTCCTGGTGTTTTTTAGGTCAAAACCCATTCCCCCTTGTGCAGGGGACTGAAAGTTGAGAGAACGGGTTTTTATCATCCATGGGGTTTTTGCAAATTTGGGGAAGAATGTTGGAAAAAATTGGGGGAAAATTTGTTGGTTTTTTTTGCTTGAGATTTCCGGGGGGGCACTTTCCCCCTGCTTTTTTGTGGCGGGAAAGGCATAGATGGAGGTTTCTGGGGAAAAACGGTTTTTTCTCCCCTTTTTCCCCCTTTTGATTTTCTGCTGTGAAACATGAGGGGAAAGGGAGTCTACTAATTGGGGTGGACCTTTGAAGGATTGCACAGTAAGTATGAAAAGGGAGGGGCCCTTTATTAAGTGACTCGTTTATAAAAAAGGGAGCGGATCTTTCTTTTTTTAGAGCAGTTAGTGATAGGACAAATTTATAGAAAAAATCCCGAGGAAAATTTTAAAAGTGGAATTGAGCCCGTCACACGTTGTCAGAATAATCTGCGGTTTCCCTTTTTTGAAAGTTAAGGATCGGGGCCCTTTTAATCAGCAGATGCAAGGACAAATGGTTAAAAATCATAAAGCAGGAAAAAGTAACTGTCCCCGTTTTTTGCCCGGATGTGGGCACGCAAAGTACGGCCTGAATATCAAGCCTGCCCTTTCTTTGGGCTCAAAAAGGCTGCTTTAAAATTTTTTATGGGGGGATCCAAAGACAACATACATGTCTTGGGTTATAATATTTAGGGGATTTTACAGTTCTAAGGGGGTTTATATCGCTTTCCCCACTAAATTTTTTCTGAAACTTAAAATAGGGGTCCACAGTTTTTGTATTTGAACAAGTGGTGCAGGGTTAAACTTTTCCCGCTGGTTGTGAGAGTGGGGTGACAAAGATTTCCCGGGTTATCTGATTTGGGAAAATTTGGCCCCCCCCCCCCCTAATTTTTTTTTAGTGTCCTTCTGCAGGTAAAAGAAATATAAATTCCCTTCCGCCCCTAAAAGCCCCGCAATCTGTACCCAGGGGTGTTTTCAATTGCAGTGGGGTTATCGTTTCCCGCAGACCTCGCACTTCCGCTCCCCTGAAGGGCCGGCGGGTAGCCGCAGGGCCAGGGAACCCGCTCAGAAGCCAGTCGCTCGCTTTCCCCCTCTCACTGCCTTTTCCAAAAAGGTTTTGGGGAAAAAAAACTGGGCCCGAGGGCCCCACACCAGCGAGTTTTCACCGAGGCAAAGGGATGCCGCGATAAAAAGGGTATGGGCGGCAGATACGGCCCCCCCACAAACCCGCGCAGCAGAGTGAGAAGGGGCGCGCCGCACAGCAAGGCCTTTGTCTTCCCACAGGAAAGGCACCTTTTCACAAAATAACCCCCACAAAATAATTATCTAGATGTTGCAGACTTGGGGGAGCCCGGGCCAATAGCCTTTTTCCCCCCTTTTCGAGGGAAAAATTAAAGGGGTTTTTAAAATGCCGAGTTAGCTAAAACCCCCCACGGACTTCCCCCTCTAATGCGAAACCTACTCCAAGCAGGTCCAGGCCAAAAAAAATTCCCCCCCTTTAAAATAAATTTTTAAATTAAATCAGAAACTGAGTGGAAAATCCATTTTTTCAATGGAAAAACACGCCAAACTTGGGTACCCCCGAAATTTTTCATTGCAAAATTTTGTGGAGCTCCTCTTTGGGGGCCTAGATTGTTTTTGCTGACTAAAATTTGGGGGGGTGAAAATACATCCACAGCGAATCTCCCTCATGAAGCCCGCAAATCCCTTTTGGGGAGGGTTTTCAATTTCTGACCGAAAAATTTCAAAAAAGGGGTTACAAAAAAAATATACCCTTATGTAAAAGCAGAAACCATGATTCCGTGTGAACAGAGCCTTTACCACACAAATGTCTCCATAAAACAAAAGCATTTACAACGCTCATGGAAAGAACATATCCACACAAATAAGTCCTCACTCTGGAACAGTGGGTAGGCATGCAAATTGCTTTGTTATGCTTATTTTCTGACCTCTTGCAGGATTTGTCCAAGGGTCTCTTCGCACTTTATGGGTTTCCTGTACACAGAACACAAAAGTTAAGGTATAGCAAGATAAAAGCTAAAGGTAAATGTTACTTTACATTTTAGTCTCACACTGCACTTACCGTTCAGTCTTGGTAGAGATGAATATTGAGAATTTGCATTCCTGGTCAGGAAGGTAAGTTGAAGGCACAACAATATATCGTCCAGTGGGAAAATTACACATTTTGGACACTTCCAAGGAGTGGCTATGTGGAACACAGCTGGCACAGGGTTCTTGAGAAAATGGAGAGAGGCTGCCATCAGCTGGTGCCTAAAGACAAAATGGCAAGATTCATATACATGGATGCATGCATTTAAAAAAAGTCTTAAGGCAGAACAGGGGCGTAATTTAAAGGGTACCTGCCAAGTGGCTTATTATGCCCTGTCTTTTAGCAGGATGTTATCGAGAGAGAGAAGCTGAGCTCTGTGATATATAGGGTTATATGATAGAGGAGAAAAGCTGAGCTCTGTGATATATAGGGTTATATAATAGGGGAGAGAAGCTGAGCTCTGTGATATATAGGGTTATATAATAGGGGAGAGAAGCTGAGCTCTGTGATATTTAGGGTTAGATGAGTTGGAGCTGGATTTCAAAGTAAAACGCAGAGAATAAAAAAAAAAAACACTGCCTGGACAGGTTAGTCCTGCTGACCCCAGCCACATGCCGTGCTTGGCAACTTTATCTGCATTATTGTGTGTACAAAAACTTTCAATCACTGTATGTGGGGGGAATTAGCAGTAGGTTCAATTATTTTTTTTCCCCCTCAGCCTTTTCCTTAAAACTCCCATTCTAAATCATATAAACCCTCATGTCACCTTCTCCACCATACCTGCTCCTCCTGTTCCACACCTAGTACACCCCCGCAGAAACCTACAAAATCTTAACCCGCGCATTCTCTCTGACTCTTACACCTCTCTCTACCATATCCTCATTTCATGACCCAGATGCAGCCACCACTTTCTACAACCACACAATCACCGCCATCCTTGACAGTCGCTCCTCTCACACACAACAGAACCCGCAAAACCAACAGTCAACCCTGGCACTCAGACTCCACTAAACAGCTGAGGCGAGCTTCCAGAATTGCAGAACGCCGCTGGAAGAAAACCCGCTCCACTGACAACTTCACCTCATACAAACAATCACTACATACATTTAAATCTGCACGCACACTAGCCAAACAGGATTATTTCACCACTCTCATATCCTTCCTGTCTCACAACCCCAGAAAACTTTTCAACACCTTCAACTCTCTCCTCCGTCCACCAGCACCGCCTCTCCCATCTATCCTTTCTGCAGATGACTTTGCCATTCACTTCCTACACAAGATCAACCTTATCAGAAAAAGCTTCAGCCCACAGTCCCCAGTGCCCACCTCTTTATCTGCACAATGCACTTCCCCACTCTTACTCACAAAAATGTTTCCTCTCTACTGTCCAAATCCAACCTCACTACCTGTAATCTAGACCCACTGCCATCCCACCTCATCCCAGACCTTAGTGCTGTTATCATCCCAGCCCTCACCCACCTGTTCAACATATCACTAACCTCTGGCATCTTCCCTTCCTCTTTTAAACATGCTACTATCACACCCATCCATAAAAAACATCCCTTGATCCCTCCTTTCTGTCCAGCTATCTCCCCATCTCACTGCTCCCTTTTGCCTCCAAACTCCTCGAGCAGCACGTCTATCTTCAACTGTCCTCCCACCTCTCCTCCAACTCTCTTCTTGACCCACTACAATTTGGCTTCCGACTCCACCACTCTACCGAAACTGCCCTAACCAAGGTCACCAATGACCTAGCAACGGCTAAAGCCTCACGCCACTACTCTGTCCTTCTCCTTCTAGACCTGTCCTCTGCCTTCGACACTGTCGACCATTCCCTCCTTCTACACATACTCTCCTCCCTCGGCATCACGGACTTGGCCCTTTCCTGGATATCCTCCTACCTCACTGACCGGACATTCAGCGTCTCTCATTCTCGCTCCACCTCCTCCCCACGGTCTCTCTCTGTTGGTGTCCCCCAGGGGTTAGTTCTGGGCCCACTACACTTCTCTCTTTAAACTCTTCGCCTTGGTCAGCTCATAGCTGCACATGGCTTTCACTACCATCTATATGTTGATGACACACAACTCTACATCTCTGGCAAAGACGTCACCTCTCTTCTCTCCTGGATCCCAGACTGTCTATCGTCCATTTCCTCCTTTTTCTCCTCCCGTCTCCTAAAACTAAATGTGGAGAAAATAGAATTCATCATCTTTCCACCTTCCCACTCCATCCCTCCACCTGATCTCTCTATCACAGTCAACGGCTCTACACTCTCACCTGTTCCGCAAGTCCGCTGCCTCGGGATAATCTTCGACTCCGCTCTATCTTTCGAACCACACATCCAAGCCCTTACTTCTGCCTGCCGCCTCCAACTGAAAAACATCTCTCGCATCCGCTCATTCCTCAAGTTCGACACCACAAAAATGCTGGTCCATGCCCTTGTCATCTCCCGCCTAGACTACTGCAACATCCTTCTCTGTGGCCTCCCATCTAGCACTCTTGCCCCCCTTCAATCCATCCTCAACTCTACTGCCCGTCTTATCCACCTCTCTCCTCGCTACTCTTCTGCCTCTCCCCTCTGCCAATCCCTTCACTGGCTACCCATTGCCCAGCGAATCCAGTTCAAGTTACTAACCATGACCTACAAGGCTCTCCATAACCTCTCCCCTCCATACATCTCTGCCTTAATCTCCAGATACCTCCCCTCACGCAATCTTTGCGCCTCACAGGACCGTCTCCTCTGCGCTCCTGTTATCAGCTCCTCACATAACAGTCTCCAAGACTTCTCTCGTGCTTCCCCCATTCTCTGGAACTCACTGCCCCAACACATCAGACTCTCCTCCACCTTCACCGGGTTCAAAATCATCCTGAAAACCCATTTCTTCAGGATTGTCTATAACCTTCAATAACCCTGCTCCCACTGTACTACTCCACAAAAATGTCTGCCCCCTCACCTTCTGTCTCTTCCCTCCTCTTTGTAGATTGTAAGCCCTCGCAGACAGGGTCCTCACTCCCCCTGTTGTGCCAATTGTAAGTCACTCTTCATTATCATTGTACTTGTTTGACATATGTTATGTATGTAAACCCCCATGAATGTACAGCGCCCTGGAATCAATGGCGCTTCAAAATAAATAATAATAATAATGTCACAGACTTCAGCTGCTCTCAGACAGGTCAGCATAAACCACCTGGCACCTTTAAAGCTACAGACTCCCATTGCAAAATCTGAAACATTGTGTCCCACCATCCATGCAATTTTTTTCTTAATAAAAGTGTACTCTTATGTACAGTCCTTACAAAAGACTACCAATTGTTACCATTTTTATATGTGACTCAACAGTACATAAACCCGCAAAACTGTGTCGGTGGTTCCCCCAAGATTAGGTCTTGAAATTTAAAAAAAAAATTTTTTAAAAAAGAAAATGGGTTAAATTTTAGCCCCTATTTTAAAGGCCCTTTTAAAGTTTGGCTAAAGGATAGGACGGAAAAAAATTTTTAAAACTTTTTTACATACTTGCTAGCTAGCCCATTTAAAAGGGGTTTTCCCTCGATGACAAATTTTTGGCTATTGACAAAGGGTATGCCAAAAAGGTCAAGAAGTTTGGGGGCCCCGAGGTTCTTTACCCCAGCCACCCCCATCCAAAGGTGCAAAAGAATGGGAGAATTTGCCCGGGATGCAAAGTTTTCCATTCATTTAAATGGGAAATAGAGAGTGGGTCTCGCTTTACTTGGAATGCTTATATAAGATCCTGTGGCTACACTATAAATGTCTGGTAATACCCCTTTAATACTTTAGTCCACATGTATAAATTTACAGTACAGGCAAAAAATTATGGGGCCCTTACCAAGTAAACATGAAAGGGCCAAAGGAAAGGCCCGTGTTTTTCCCCGAAATTTTGTGGCGAACGTCACCTTTCCAGTGGGAATTTTGTTGGTACACAAAAAGGAATGGCTGGGTTGAGATGGTATGAGGTAAAGTTTCGACTGCCACCTGCAGTGGGTTTTTCTTTTTTTTTCTGCCCCCTTTTAGTCAAATTTTTTACCATGAGGTTGGGCAAACACCCTCTTCATTGCCCTTTTCCCCCAGGATGCTGGAAATTATTTCATGGAAACAAAGAAAGAGGAAACAAAAAAAATTTTTAAATAAAAATTTTAGAAAAATGATTTAGTTTTTTTTTTTAAAACCCAAAAAAAAAACACTGGGTGAAATGTTTACAGGGGGCCCCCCTTTTTGTTTTCTTAAAACCAGTGAAGGGGTTTAAATTTGAAGAAATTTTTTCAAAAAAACAATTTGGCAAAATTTTTGGGACCCATTTTTTTTCGGGAAAAGTAAAATAAAATTGGTTGCATTATATTTTAAAAAGAAATTTACTTCATGATCCCCCAAAGATAAAAAAATTTGTTTTGACCCTTAAAAAAGCACCTTATAAGCTTACGGAAACAAACAAAATTATAAAAACACCCCCAATATGAATTAAAAGTAAAGCGAGTTTATTTTAAAACACCCATAGATTTTTACTTTTTATTTGGTATCCCAAATGAAGAATAAGATTTTCATTTTAAAGCAAGGGGTTTGTATTGAAATAGTTTAACCCGAGGCGGGGGATCCATGGAAAGAACAGTTTGGGAAAAAAGGGCGCCTTCTGTGTCCCTGAGAAAAGTGTGGGGGTAAGCAGTTTATTCCTGGTGAAAAATCACATTCGCGGGGCCGTTTTCTTTTCATAACTTTTTGTGAGGAGGTGCCAGCCAAAGGAGGTGTCAAAATAGTTTTTTTCCCAAGGTTTTTAAAAAGAGTTTTTTCCCACCCCATTTGACAAATTAAAAATGTAACCAGAAAGCAGAAAATTTTTAAAAAGGTTTACAAAAAGGGGTCAACTCCAAAAATTAAAAAACCCGTCTGTATATTGGGTTTAAAATAAGCTATTAATATTTTAAAGGGTTTTTATGCTAAAATGTAAAAATTACAAAGATCCTTTTGGGGACTTTCCCCACTGCAGGGGTTTTTTTTTCGGATTTTCGGGCCCTTTGCGGGTTTGGAATAAAATCTGAAAAAATGAAAAGAAAACCATCCCCAAAAGCCTTTTTAAAAGAAAAATCCCCCCAGTAGGTTTTCACCCCAGTGGGTTTTTTGCCCCGGGGATTTTTAACCCCCCAGGCCCTTCGTAAAGACTGGAACAAAAGAAAATTTTTTTCCCTCCATTTTCAGGAGGTTTAATTTGGGTTTAAAAGGGGAAAAAGGAAAATTTTCCCCAAACGAAAGTCCACCAAAAAACCTTTTAAAAAAACGCTAAAAATGCAGCTTTTGATTCTTAAAAAAAGAATCCCCGGTATTTTTTGTCACTGAGTGGGTTTAGTAAAATTTAGGGTTAAGTTTGGTATTTTGAATGGCCCGGTTGAAAAAAAAAAAATTTAAACTAAAAAATTAAAATTTCCCCATGGTATTTGAAGGGTCCAAACAAAAAAAGGGAAATTTTTTTTATCAAGAGATTAATTTTTTTTCTCAAAATCCAAAGGTTGAAATTGAAAAATTTTTAAAACCCTTTTAAAATCACCCTGTAACAAAATGCTTTTTGTAATTTTTAAAATTTTTAATTCTAATGAAAAATTCTTTAAATGCATGGGGCTAGCTCCCGACCCCTAAGGGAAAAAGTGGAGAAAATTTACAGCAGGGAATTGGTCAAAAATTTGATTTCAATTTTTTTAAAAAAAATACGATTATACCTGCTGTGCAAAATAAAGTATGATTTTAGATACTTTTGGGAAAGAGAATATCAAATGGGATGTGGGTGCACAAAAATGCGGCAAAAAAATTTTTACCCAAAATTTGCCAACCCAAATTTTTTGGGACCAAAACCCTTTTGCAAAATTTAAAAAGAGGTATTAAGTTAGACAAAAGTGTCTTAACATGTACCTGATTTTTTTTTCAAAATTTCTAAGTGCTATTAAAAACTGCAACCTTTTTTTAGACTGTCTAGTCAACATTTAACATTAGTACATTTGTCACAATATATTTGGAATCTAACAAAAAACTCAGTATTACAAATATGTGCGACTATTTTCCGATGCAATAGTCCCAGTGTTTTTTAAAATAACAATTTTTTAGTTTCAGGGAAAAATTTTCTGTATACCAAAAAATTTTTTGGGAGAAAACCAATTTTTCCCTTTCCCCGAAGTGCAAGTCCCAAAAGCTAACTAGGCCGTAAAAATTGGGGATTTCACTTTGGGGAACTTTTTTAAATTTTTGTGCGTATTGTTGGGGGTTCTTATTGCAGCCTTTTGCATTTGCATTAATGTTAAATACCCCCTCACCCTTTTTTCCCCTTTACATGTAACCAAAAACTTTGGGGTTTTCAGGAAGGCGGGTTGTTTGCGTGAAAACCAACCCGCATTCTTGGCCCTTTAATCCAAGAAATTTAAAAAATTTCTGTGTGTAAGAAAGCAGGGAACCTATGTAAAGAGTGAAGAAGTAAAAAAAAAGGTAACAAATGTTTTATAATTACTATAGCAAATTTAAAAATTTTAAAGATAAAACTTTTTTTTTTACTTTACTTCATAAATAACACCATTTCCGGGGTTAAATGCGAAAAAAACAAAAATTTATGAAAAAATTTTTGCTTAAATACAAAATGTTTTTTGAAAACAGGGATTTTACCAGAAAAAAATTTTTTTAACACTGAAAAACGTGCCCCTTTTGGGTTTAAATGCAATGGAGGTTACAAAAAAGGGGGAGAAAAACCAAAATAGGTTGGTGGGAGTGTTATTTCGAAACAATAATAGCAGGGTAATCTTCAGTAAATTTAAAGTTTTTAAAAAGGGGGGGGGGGACACCCCTTTTTCACAATTTTAATAAAAACACTGCTTCTCTTATAAATATCCCTTTTTTTAAAAAATCTTTTTTTTAAAGAAATTTAAAGGGTTTTTTGTGTGATAATTTTTTAATAAACCACCCCAGACAGTTATGCACCAAGAAAAATTTAAATATAAAATATAAAAGACAAATAAAATTTCACTTGTTTTGTAAATTATATAACAAAAAATTTTTATCATATTAAGATAATAAGATTTTTAAGCTAAAATATAGGTATTAAAAAAATTTTTACAATGGACCAAATTTAAAGTATTTTTGGTTAAAAATAAAATACACAATATGGGAATATGACAAACAAAAAAATATAAAGGCCCTTGGTTTATCCAAATTTTAAAACTGAAGGCCCAAAAAGGTAATGGGGGGAAGTTTTTTTTTAAAAAATTGGAAAAACCCTTTTTTCGAGAAATTTACAACCCCAATGTGAAATAAAGAAATTACCTTTGGGCAACTTCCAATTTACCAGTTTTTTTCCTAAGGGAAACTAGAAAGGGAAAACTTTGGGGAAAGGGTTTCAGCCTTCCCTTTTGGCAACCAAGGGGAAAAGGGGACATAAACCTTTTTAAATTTTTTATAAAATTTTGGAAACAGGCGGGCCCTTTTTGCTCACCCTTCAAGAGTTTTTGATAAAAACTTTCGGAGCCGAAAAAAAAGGAAAAGGGCCCGGTTTTGTGTGTTTTTTTGGTTTGGGTTTTTTTTGGTATACCTGGGGTAGGGATAGGTTTCTCTTTTGTAATGTGTCCCTCCCGTAAGGGAATGGTCATATTTTAAAAAGGGGAAACCCTAATTTTTGGCCCCAGAAATAATTTTTCCTAGGGGCAAAAGGGTTTAGGGAAAGGGGAGTTTTTTAGTTATTGGGTTTTAAAAACTTGGGAATTTTGGAAATTACCTTTATTAGGTCATTTGGGTTTTTTTTAATTTTGCTTTTAACCCAAAGGAAAAATTTTAAGGTACTTTTTTATTCTTTCAAATTGGGTTTTTAAACGGTTTTATTGTTATAAGGGTTTTCTTTCGTGCCTAAAAAGAAATATATTAAAAAAAAAAATCCCCAAAACCAAAAAAAGGAAGGTTTTTTGTACATTAAAAATGGCACTTTAAAAAGTCCCCCCCTTAAAATTTGAAGATGTTTAAAAAAACGTTTAAAATATTGTATTCAAAGGGAAAATTGGAAAAAAATATAAAATTTAAAAACTAAACCCGAAAAATGCTTAACTTTTCGCCTTTCGCTTCAAGCAGGTAATGACCCACCCAAATAACCAAGTTTTTAAAAACCCCCATACAAAACCCTTTTGAATGGAAATAAAAAATGATGAAAAACCCTAATTTCGCCAAATTGGGGTTTTTTAAAGGGGGGGTATGTTTTACAAAACCCCTAACGCGAAAAGGAAAAAAAAAATGCAGAGTTTGTTCATTTATAGATAAACTCAAAAAATTATAAATTACAGTCTGATTACATATTTGTTTCACTTGGGTTTTTTCCCGGTTCGGGTTTTAACCATCATTTCGTTTTTTCCCGTGGGTGTGTTATTGGTTATGTTTTCCAATTTATTGGCTTTTATTTTTGTTAAAGTTCGTGTTTTGCTGTAAAACCTCCCCTGCTGCTGTTTTGGAACAATCAGTAGGTTTGCAAGTTTTGAATTTTCACTTTAGAAAACATCATGTTTTTGATCCCTTTTGTATTTTCCAAAATTTCAATGAAAATGCAGAAATTTTGCCCCGCGACAGTTCCTTTTCCAGGAACCATAAAACCCCCAAGGGGTTTTGTCCATTTAATTTTACTGATCCCCAGTCCCCGAAAATTTTGAATAGGGTCTTTTCTATACAGGAAACGCCAAATGTAACCCCAAATTTAAATTCTCTAAAGAATTCTTCTTTTTCCACCCAGAATTCCCAATTCCTGATTTTTAGGTTAAAAATCCCAGAAATTTCTGTTGGGGCCCTCAAAGACCAAATTGTTACCCCTTTAGATTTGGGGAATTTTAAAAAAGTAACCATTGTCCAATTTTTTCAAGAAAGCTTGTTTATCAGGGTATTTAAATTATTTTTTATAAAAATCATGAATTTTTAAAAGGATGGGTTTTTTTTATAAAAAAAATCTATTTTTGTTGATGGGTCAATTTGTCCAAATTATTGTTTTGTTCCAGGCCCAAAATCAAACCCCAAAAAGCTAAAAATTTATAATTTGTAATTTGTGTTTCCCCCCAATTTGAAGTGGAATACGAGTTGAGGGGGTTTTAATATAAAAATTTTTTTAAAAATTTTTAAAACCCCAGACCTTGTACCCGGGAGCCTTCCAGCAGTTTTTGCCCCCGGGTTTTTGTCCCCGGAAAAGAGCAAAGGAAATGCCCATCCTTTGTAACTCCATGTTGTATATCTGTGATTGTGAAATGCATTTTAAAATGGCCCCAATTTTTCTCGATCCTTTTTCAAAAAAATATTACATCAAAGGGGAAGGAAATTTTGATGGAGGAAAATTTTTTATAATATTCTTCTTTTCTCTTTTTGAAAAAACACAACTGCAGCAGAAAAGGTTTCATTTTATAGTAGGGATTGTAAACTGGTTTTCCCCTGGATTGGCAACAGGTTGCCTTCTCTGGCGAGTCACACTTTTTTTTTGAATTTAAAGGACGACAAAGGAAATGTTTTAGACGAGAATCAGAGAACAAACATCCTGCAGCCATTGTTGGAAGAACACAAGCTAGTGCTGGCAGTTTTCTGGCTGGGGGAATTTTTAATGGATTCTTTAGATTGAACTCATCCATGTGGACCCCCCCCTCTTTAACCCCAAAAATTTGGGATGTAAACTATCTTTGTTGATTAAAAGAACACCCCCTTTAATTTTGATTGGGTCCCCTGTTTGGCAGATGGAAACTTCCGGAGGACCAAAGTGATGTTTACAACCCGGGCTAAAAATGTTGGTTGGTTGGAAGAGAGATCCCCAAAAAAAATTTTTTACACTAACCTTTTAACCCCTAATTCCTCAAGGAATTTTTTAACCCAACTGAGCATCTGTCAGATCCCTCGACCCTTGGGTTTTGTTTATGGTTTTCCCACAACTCACCAATAGCAGGGGATGTAAAAAGTCCCAGATCCCATGAAAAAAATACCAGGACCCTTTTTAAACTCCCCTTCTTGCCTGTTAGCTTGGGTTTTATGCCCGCCAAACAGCGGTTACTGGATATAAGTTGGTTGGGGCACAATGTGGGCTTTGTAAAGTACCCCTCATTGGGGGGGCACAGCAAGGAGGAAAGGCTAAAAAATTTTCTTAAAGGGGTTGGGCTCGCCTTCAAAGAATAGCTTTCAAATTGTAGGGAAAAAAAATAAAACAATTTTTCCAAAATTTTATTTCTTGTTATTGTTTTCCCTAAGGAGTTTTCAAGGGGGATATATGAAACCTTCCCCGGGTTTTTTCAGTTCCCTTTGTAACCAACCCGTTAAAACAATTTCCCCCCTGTGTTTGTTTTTTTATGAAAATAAACGTGAGTGGGGCCTTTAATCACAAAGGTCCCCTGCAAATGTCTGTGCTGTCTGGGCCCGTTTAAAAAAACCCTTTTTTTGTAAAAAAAAACGGAAAAGGGAATTTTTGGGGGTTTTTTTTTGAGGGAAACAGATAAAAGCCCCTTTTTGAGGCGAAATTTTTAGGAAGTTTGAGCTCCAAATTTTATCCCAATTAGCAACTGAAAAAACAGTCCTTGATTACCGCCCTGGAGCTGTTTGGGAAAAATTAGTCAGTCCCGAAACCCGGAAGTGACAGGTATTTCTTAATGAAAGTTAGAAACTCTTTTAGGGGAAACTCTTTAGTTTCATTCCAAGGGAAGTTTTAATTTAGAATCCCATTTCCCCCCAATTTTAAATTTTTTTTACTTCCCTAAAATTACTGTAGTCCCCAAACAAAAAAATTAAGAATTTAGGGGTTAAAAAATAACCCTTTACCCTTTGTCCCGTGAAGCAAAAGAAACAGCCCCATTGCACATTCTTCCCCCAAATCCGCATTTTTAGAAAATCTCTTTTTCTGAGGTTTTTTCTACAGGCTCAAAAGGGCCCCTTTTCTCTACAAAAACCCCCCGTTAGGTCCCCCCAAAGCATCGACAACCTTTCCCCCCCAACCAGATCCTCATTAAACGCCATGTAACTGTGGACCAATTTATTTATATAACACTTTAATTTTTCAACGGGGATGTTTCGAAAGGGGAACAAAATACAGAAAAGGGGAGTGGATTTTAATCACCGGGCAAATTTTTTAAAAATATTTTTTTTTAAACCAAATCCCAAAAAAGCAAAATCCACAAAAGAATTAAAGGAAGAAGTAACTGCTGGATTTAGGGGGGAAAAAGTCATACAAAACTTTTTCATAAAAACCCAAAAAGTAAATTTAAAACTATGAAAAAAAACGAATCATTTTAAAAAAGAAAAGGGCAGAACAATAGCAAGCCAATTAAAAAAGAACCAGGGCCGTTCCTAAAAGGGGGGCAGGGCGCCCCGGGGGGCCCCAACCAAACCCGAGGGAGCACCCGGGTTCCCGACCGAAAGGGAGAAATTTAAAAGGGACGGCAAATCACTTTCGGGTCTCCATTTATAACAGGGGGAGTTGGGCCAGGGAAAAGAGGACGGGGTTTTTCAGTTTATGGGGTTTTTTTTTTTCTTCTTTGTAGAGGCTGCCCGCCATTGTTTGCAAACAGCGGGGGAAAGGGGGGGTGTGCAGCTGCTGGTCCTCCGTTTTTTGGGGGCCCCCGAGAAAATGTTTACGTACCGGGGGAAGGGGGCCCGTGTGCTGCTGCTGCTGTGTACTTCTCCTTCTTGAGCCCCACAGGGAGCTGCAGGGTTTTGCTGGGGTTTTTTCGATTGGGGCATCTAGAGGTTTTTGCTTTCCCTCTCCGGAATCAAAAATTTTAAAAATTTCGGTTTCAGGTTGGTTTTTTACAAATTTCTTCTTTTTTTTGAGGAGGGGGTCATTGTGTTTTTTTAGGGGGGTCCCCCCAGGTTTGTTTAAACTTTTACTTTGGGGCCCCGGTCCAAATTTTATATACCCTATTCTGTTGTCGTGAATGTTTCTTCCTGCTGCCTAATAGTGCTTTTGCCCGTCCCTGCCCCCCTTGGTTTTGTAATGGGACCCAAAAGGGGAGAAAAATGCCCCCTAAAGGGAAAGGTTTTATATTTTAAGGATAGGTTTAGGGGATGGGTATGTAGTACTAATGCCCAAAAAGGGGTTTAAAAAACTGTGGGAGTAAAATGGGGTGTTTCCTTTGTAGATTTGGGAATTAATTTCATTTTGTTTCTGGTTTTTATTTATTTTTAAAATGTGTTAAAATTTTGTGTTGTAACCCATGCATGGGTGCAAATGTTTTAAGGCCTTTTCATTTTATGTAGTGTATAAATACATGTGTAGTGTGGGTTTTGGGTTTTTTTCTTTTTGCATGGCGGCCTGCCCAAAGCCTTGGGGGGTTCCCTGAAAACCCTCACTTCCCGTGTCAATGTGTTATTTTCAATTTTGCAGGGATGTATAAAAAGTTTGGGGCTTGCCCCCTCCAGTGATAAAGGTATGTTCACATGAGTTTATGTGGAGGTTTTATCTGTTTACAAATGCTATTTCACCCGTTGTGGGGGGGCATGCCTGGCCCGCGCATACTTCCACAGTGATCTCAAATTTACGGGTTTCCCCTTTCAAAAGCAAAAACCCCCCCAAAGAATGGGGCATATCACTTCTTTCTCCCAAACGCTTAGTATTTGTTGGGGGGAAAAAAACTGTAAAATATAGCACTCATTTGTGAACTTTACCCTTTTGGGGCCTTGCAGAATAATTAAACCCCCCAAAGTTTCCCCACAAATATGTTGTGTGAAAATAGCCTAAAAATTTTAAAGTTATTAAAAGGAAAAAAAACTGTTTTTTGGCGTAATTTTTGACTACAAAATTTTTTTGTGTATTTAGTGCATTTTAAAATTTTGAACCTATTGCCTTTGGTTAAATTTAAATTTTTTTTAAAATCTGTGGGGATGGGCAAAGGGGGAAAAGCCTTATTTAAACCACCCAAAAAACAAACCCTTTTCTTTTTTCCCGTATTGCCTGCCTTTTTCAGGGTTCTGAAAGACGCCTAAATTGTGAGGCCCGAGTAGGGAGGAAAACAATTTTTTTTCCCCAAAAAATTTCATAACAATTTTTTTTGTAGGGGACATTATTTATCAATTTCTTTGTTTTAAAATTTTGGTCATTAGAGGTGATATTTTGGTAATTTGGTGTTGTTGGGGAAATTTTTCCGTCAACTATGTGGTGTGGTTTTGTAGTAAAGGTTTTGTTTGTATTTTTAAGTCGCTTTGTGGTGGTTTTTTTTTTGGCCTTTGTGTGGTGGTATTATTTTAGTCAATGTGGTGATGATATGTGGTTATGGGTTTTTGCTGGTTATTATTCCCGTCACTGTGTGATGTATGTGGTTTTTTTTGGGGGGAGTGGTATTTTCTGTCTCTGGGGGGGCGATTTTTTGGTCCCGGTGTTTTTTGTATGGAAAATTTGTCACTATTGGGGGTATGATATTGGTTTTTGGTGTGGCAGTAAATTCCCTTTTGGTTAGTGGAATTTTTGATAAAAATTTTGTCTTTTGGAGTGTGGTTTTGTGTATTGGTGTTATTTGTTAATTGTGTGACTATAGTATAGTAGTTTTATACATAGAACATTGTGTTGTACCTTATTGTATATTGAGTCACTGGTTAATGGTCACGCAGTGTGTCGTAGCGTGGCACAACATGCTAACGGAAGGTGGGGGGGGGGGGGGGCGAAATCTCTTCATTCCGCCCTGAGTTCACTTTAGCCTAGGAACGGCCCTGAAGGGAACCTGTCACATAGGTTATGTTCCCCTTGCTGAGGGTAGAACAAGCAAGTGACAGACCTGCTGTTTCCAGCGCTGTGTCCCTTATTCTGTAAGTTGCTGCAGTTTTAGAGCATTTAATGCTCAAATCTTATTCATGAGCAGGTGTTAGCCTCGCTCACCTGGCAGTTATTCACGTTTCTACCTATTCAAAGTAATAGGCTTATCAGTTGAGGTGGGTGGGGCTAGCCTCAGATGGGCGGGGCATGAAAAAACGGACCCCTAAAAAACTACAGATTTGAGCACTAAATACTTTAAAACTATAGCATTTTACAGAATAAGGGACACAGCGCTGGAAACAGCATGTCTGACACTAGCTTGTGCTGTCCTCAGCAAGGGGGCATAAACTATGTGACAGGTTCTCTTTAAATAGTAATTCTATGGAATGTGCCAATTGTATGAATCTGCTGCAACATCACATATTGTAGCTTGTTATATGTACAGTATTTTGGCTCATATAACTAGTATGTAACAAGTTGCTATATTACTAATTATCATTAAAAACGTGCACAGTGGGAGGCCCACCCACATGTTGGAAAAAAGAGGCTTAAGTGATGCGAAATCTGAAAAATGTAAAAAAAAAAATACTGTTGCAAAGCGGCCAACGAGCCCCAATGAATCTTGTCCACACATACATACTTGGCATATGCCTTTTCTAAGAGCGGAAGCCAAAACTCTTCTTGATCTTGACAATGGGAGAAGCAAAGTTTGCGGCCAAGGCATGGCAAGCGGTCATCAATTGTCACCTCATTCCAGCGACCAAATCTCCAAAAACGACAAGTAAAACGTCCAGTGTACCCTTCGTCTTCCCAGGTGCACTGTTCAGTAGGAAAAACCTTTAGGGGAGGTCGGTAAAAAGCAGAAGACAGCAAAAAGTTACTAGTGTCTGAAGAATAATGCAGCTTGTAAAATTAAGAGTAAACTGTTATAGAAATATGTAATACCACAGATCATGTACAAAACAGTGTTCATGCAGGAGGCGGTTATGAAGTTACACTATGAATACAGAGTAGTATAAGTGATCTGATGTGTGTGCAAGAATGTAGCACAGTGTTAGAGAGCAGCAGGTTTTTGACAAAGCAGGCTGGGGTCTCTGCCAATTTTCACCCCGCTGCTGGGAATGGTATCTTAATTATCTGTGCCTGGCACATGTCTTCTCTGACTTCAATATTAGGGTATGTTTATACGGCTTATTTTCGCACGTATTTCGCCGCGTGTTGCACTTAATACGCGTCGAGATGTGCACCGCAATTACGGTAATCCATAGCTCTCATTGAGAACTATGGATTACGTCACGTACGATCGTGTGGTGCGCGCGGGGAGATAAGTGACATGTCAATTATTCGCGGCGATTACACGCCGTAATGCATGACAATGGGGCTGGGGGGCTGCCTGCCCCCCTCGTGCATTGGGAATTCCTGTTTTATTGTTTCTCAAAAAAAGTATTTACTTAAATGCATACATAAAAAAATTTGCCGGTCTGGGCTGTCAGCGCCTATTTTTTTTTTTTTTTTACAAGAATTTTGTTTTGCCTTAAGTTCTTTATTTTAAACATTACGCTTACTGTAAGGTCAGAGAAAGACCTTATGGGGATGGGATTTTTAATTATGTTTTTCTTTTATCTTAATTGATGGTGATTTCCAACGCCCCTTCTCCAGAACCCTAGTCACTATAACTTGTTATATTATTACACTCTAGAAATGCATCCAAACCCTTTTTGAACTCTGTTAGTGACTTCACCATGACAAGTTCCTCTGGCAGAGAGTACCACAGTCTCACTGCTCTTACAGTAAAGAATACCTTTCTATATAGAAACCTTTCTAAGCATAGAGGATGCCTCTTTGTTCTAGATACAATCCTGGGCATGAATAGATCTTGGGAGGAATATCTACATAGACCTTTGATATATTTATTATAAATGTTTATAATATCCCCCTGAAGCCATCTTTTCTCTATACTAAATAACCCAAAACTTTGCTAATCTTTCTGGCATTGTAATCCACCCAGTTCCTTCTATCATTTTTATGTTGCCGCCTTTGTACCTGTTCAAAAGCTCTACAATGCCCTTTCCTGTGTCACTGGTGCCCCAAAACTGTAACACAATAATTCCATGTGGTGGTCAAAACCATGACTTATAATGGGGAAATAAAGTTCACATCATGTGCATCTATGCCCTTTTATACACTCCAAATCCTATTTGCCTTGGGTGCCTGCCTGACCCGATGCACAATTAAGGTTACTGTCCACCAGGATTCCCAAGTCCTTCTTCATGTCACTTTTTCCCCCATCATTTTTCTGTTTAACATGTAATTGTAGAGTGGATTTCCCCCCCCCCCCCCCCCATCTGCCATTTCTCTGCCCAGGCCTCCAATTTATCCAGATTATTTTGTAATAGAAAATTATTCTCAAATGTGTTGATTACTTTACACAGTTTAGTATCATCTGCAAAGATCGATATTCTGCTGTGTAATCCTTCTGTATGTTCATTAATGAATATATTAAAGAGAATAAGATCCAATACTGACCCCTGTGGTACCCACTAGTAACAGGGATCCAGTCTAAGTACCATTAACCCCTTCCCGACATTGGGCGTATGCATACGCCCTAGCGGGAAGTGACTTCCCGCAAATGGACATTCATACGCCCTGGCGGTCGCGCGGGCTTTTCGGGCGAGCCGCGCGCGATCGCGGCATTGGAACCGCAGTAAATTACCGTGGCTTCATGCCCCCTCACCCCCGGCCGGAGTGAGCTCCGGCCGCGGGGGAAAACGCATCATTATCGCAGCCGGTCATGGCCGCGATAATGATGCCGCAGGCAGGAGGAGTGAGCTCCTCCTGCCTGCGATCGGCGAGGCAGCGGCACAGATGCCGCTCGCCCGTCTCCTACCAGACTCCCCGGATGCTGTCTGAATGCATCCGGGTAGTCTGGTGACGTCACCATGCCCACAATGCATTGTGGGCATGGTGTCACTAGTTGCCATGGCGACCTATGCACAGCAGTAACGCTGTGCACAGATCGCCTCTTCAAACAGCAATCTAATGATTGCTTTTCCCCAGTGGGGATTTGCAGTTACAAATCCTCACTGGGGAAAATTAAAAAAAATGTGAAAAAGTAAAAAAAAATGTAAAAAAAGTAAAACACAAACAAAAAATAAATTTAAAACACATACACTGCCCTTTTCCCCTTTACAAACGCCAATCGCCCCAAAAAATAAATAAAGTACCCATATTTGGTATCGCCGCGTGCGTAACGATCCACCCTATAAATCTTTCACGTTAATTAACCCGTATGGTGAACGCCGTAAAAAACAAAAACAAAAAACAGTCACAGAATTGCGATTTTTGTGCATCCTGCAGCACATTAAATGGAATAAAAAAGCGATCAAAAACTCATATAAACGCCAAAGTTGTACCAATTAAAACGTCAGTTCATCCCGCAAAAAAAAAGTTCTTACACGTCTCTGTATACGGAAAAATAAAAAAGTTAGGGCTCTCAGAAGACAGCGATGCATAAATATTATTTAACACAATAAAAACACTATTTTTTTTTTTAAAGTGCTTCCAAATTAAAAAAAACTATATAAATAGGGTATCGCCGTAATCGTATCGACCCTGAGAGTAAAGCTAACTGGTCATGGATACTGCACGGTGAGTGCTGTGAAAAATAAAAATAAAAAACACTACTAGGATTGCAGTATTTTCTTCACCCTGCCTTCCAAAAAACGGATTTAAAACTGATCAAAAAGTCTGGTCCCCCCAAAAATGATACCAATAAAAACGTCAACTCATCCCGCAAAAAACAAGCCCCTACACAGCTCCGTACACAGAAAAATAAAAAAGTTATGGCTCTCAGACTATGGCGATGCAAAAACGTGTTTTCCTTTTTGAATAAAAGTGTTTTTATTGTGTAAAAGCAGTAAAACATAAAAAAAAATACAAATTGGGTATCGCTGTAATCATATCGACCTGCTGAGTAATACTAGCATGTCAGCTATACTGCATGGTGACCGCTGTTAAAAATAAAAAACACTACCAGGAATGCTGTATTTTGTTCAAAATGCCTCACAAAAACCTTAATAAAAAGTGATCAAAGTGGCATATGCCCCACATAATGCTACTAATAAAAACGTCAACTCATCCCACAACAAACAAGCCCATAATCAGCTCCGTATACAGAAAACTGAAAACGTTATGGCTATCAGAACAGGACTACATAAAAACGCAATTTTTTTATAGACCTATTTCTATTGTGTAAAAGTAATAAAACATAAAAAAACTATATAAAATCTATATCATTGCAATTGTACCGACCCCCATAGTAAAGATATCCTATCATTTATACTGCACGGCGAACGTTGTAAAATTGAAGCTCAAAAAACAATGGCGGAACTGCGTTTTCCCCTCATTTTTATAGCCCAATGCAAAAAAAAAAAAAACTTTGGAACACCTGTGCACCCAAAATGCACAATACACCCTAGATTGAGATCTATGAGGCGTGCTGAATCCAAAATGGGGTGAACTTCTGGAAGGTTTCACCTGTTCTGGTATTTTGGGGGCTTTGTAAATGCGACATGGCCCCACCAAAATCTGCATTCCAAAATCCAAGTAACGCTCCCTCCCTTATACGCCCTGCCATGCGCCCAAACAGCAGTTTACACCCACATGTAGGGTATTGCTGAACTTGGAAGAAATTGCGTAACAAGGTTTTGGGTGTTTTTTTACCAGGATGCCTTGTAAAAATTATAAATTTTCAGCTAAAATTGCAGATTGGAAAAAATGTTTTTTAAAATTTTCACAGCCTAACGCTAAACATTTTTGTGACACCTGTGGGGTCGATATGCTCACTACACCCCTGGATATATTCCTTAAGGGGTGTAGTTTTCCAATTTGGGGTATTTTTAGGGGAGTTTATTAATTTTTAGCACCTTAGGGTGTCCGCAAACCTGAAATGGCCCCTAAAATCAAATCGTAATGAAAATGAGACCCCAGAGTCCAGTAGATGCTCCTCCTATTCTGGGGCTTGTGGTTGAGCCAAATAATGCACTAGGGCCACATATGGGATCTCTAAAAACGGCAGAATCTAGGGAATCAATATTAAGTTGCATTTCCCTGATCACATTTACCGTATTCTTGTGAATAATGCATAAAAATTGAAAATCTGCAAAAAAAGTAAAATTTTGAAACTTCACTTCCACTTTGCTTTAATGTCGTAAAAAAAAAAAAAAAGACATTTAAAAAATTAGGCCAAACTAACAGCAGACATATGGTAGATGCTAGTTTATAACTATTTTGAGTGGAATAAACTATCTGTCTTACATGCAGAAAATTTTGAAGTTTAAAATTGGTAAATTTTTCAAATTTTTCACGATTTTTTGATATTTTTCACAAATAAAACGAAGGCATTTTTTGGACAAAATTTTGCTTTACTCTGTTTTTTAAAGCTGAAATAATGTGTTCACGATGAAAAGACAATCTCTGAATCACATGGATAGTTAAAGTGTCAAAAGTTATTCTTACATAAAGTGACACAGACAGATTTCAAAAATGTGGGCTCTGTCAGAGAGGTCCAAAATGCTCGGCAGGTTAGGTGGTAAAGGGTTAATCAACCATGTTTGTATCACTGAAGCACAGTTTACTTACCCGCTTATTGGAAACATTCTCACCCTCGGTCCAGTAGTATTGTTCATTTTTATTACCAACTTTTATGTGACAATGTATGAAATGCTTTAGGAAAAAATTCTAGATATATAACTCATCCAATAACTCACCCTGACCCCAGTCTCAGAAAAACTATACCTGCCTCATAGAAGCGATGCTATGATAAGAGCACCAAGTGTGCTCGAAACGCAAAAGCGTGCGTCTGCCTTTGTTGCTTTCACGCAGTGCTGTCATATGTTTTATGGAATAAAGCCATGGATTTTTATTAAATAATTTTCTATGGTTTTCTGTGTTGGATTATCCTTTTCTTCATTGTCTGATATAACATCCTGTGCTCACCCCGATCGTCTGTAGCACTGACTTCCTCATTAGATGCTGGATGAGATTAGTCTGGACAGGACCGTTCCTTCTCTTGCAACCCATGCTGGAACGGCGTTTTCTACAGTTATTTTACAGGTGAAAGATTACTCCAGGATAGCAATCATTGAGAAAACTTCAAACATTTTTTCAACCACAACAGAGGTTAAGATTACCGGGCCTGTAGTTTCCTGGATCACATTTTTGAACCCTTTTGATATTGGCACACATATTGCTATGCGCCAATCCTTTGGGTGGGACATACCAGTTATCATACAGTCCATAAATATTAAGAATAGGGGCCTATCTATGACATCACGTACGCGACGTAAATAATTCACATCACTTTCTCCCCGCCCGGCGGATTCGCCGAGCGGGTAGGGAGAGACAGGAATCCATTAGTTCTCTATGAGATCTGTGGATTACTGTAATGGGACTGGGGACGGGATTGGAGCCGTACTGTCAGGCTCAATTCGGCGCAGCAGTTACGGCTCCAGCAGCACCCAAAAAACAGCAGTGTGAAAGGCAAGGCTTAAGGTTGAAGTTTATCCTCATCCCTCTGCTCATCAACAGGAAGGTACATCCTCCTCCTAGGTAAATTACAGTGGACCAAAAATTGTTTTTTCCCCCAAAAAAAAAAAAAATAAAACCAGATTTGCTTTACTCCTCTTCGCCTCTACAAATACCTCCTCCACTACTTATCGATAGGGGACCAAGATTTTTCTGTTTCAATCTTTTTAATATTTATAGTTTTAAAAAATCTCCCATTTATTATCTGCTTATTTCTAAGCAGATTAAAATTCAGCTTCCTGTAATTCTCTGTTTTTGTGGCTCCTCGACAAAAAAAACTCTATTGTAGAAGTGAAAATTTCTTATAATGTGTTCACTACTTCCTTGACCCAGTTACAAGAAGAGTTCAGCCCCCAGCTTTTCACTCGCAGAAAGCTGATCTGGGTTGATGGACTTAGCTGTCTACAGTTAGCACAAGCTACCAGTGATATGTAAAGGCTTCCAGCTGAGCTATGTACACAGCACCTACCTGTGGACCACTTTGAGTTTGAACTCATTTGGCTTAATGCAAGTGCTTGGAACTGTTTCCCCATCTTGTAATGTGATGGCAGAGTATGCAAAAAATCAATAATAAATCAATAGTGGTCAATAGTGGACAAAGGGTATAAAGCATCCAGCGGGTTAGAAAAGTAAAAAACAAAAACAAAAACCCACCTTTATTCCTCAAAAAAACATGAGACGTTCCGACCCCTAAGGGTCTTTACCCAGCATGTTGGATAAAGACCTTTAGGCCATGTTCACACGGCTTAAACCAGGACATATTTTGGTCCATAATCACGTGCCGGAGTGCGCCTTTTACGGGCTGAAAATGTCCTGGTCAGTACGGTAATCCACAGTTCTCATAGGAGAACTATGGTTTACGTTCTCTCTCCTGCTCGGCGAAACGCCGAGGGTGAGATAGTTGGACGGTCACTTTTCTTAAGTGGCGTATACGTGCCGCTAGTAATGATAGTCTATGGGCCGGTGAAGTGCCGGCCCCCCGCTCCCTCCTCACGGCGTAATTACGTCCCGCAGTTAAGCCGTGGGAAAAAATAGCTTAGAGGTCGAATAAACAGCGCATGGTCTTTTTTTGGGGAATATGTTTTTGTTTTTTTTTTTACTTTTCTAACCCGCATGCTGCGGTCTCGTCCTTCTATTTTGCCTATATTCACCCATTGGATTCAGGGGTTTTTAGACAATAGATCCCTGAGTAAGAAGTTAGTAAGAAGTGCTGGGTCCAATTTTTGCTATTGAAGGGTAGACCGCACTGATTTATGATATTTTCAGACATCTGAAGAACCTGTTGTGGAATCTGCAGCAAAAATCCAAGGTTCACTTTACAGCAGCGGATTTTGCCGCTATTATAGATGTGGATTTGCCTCACTCTAAGCCGACGTAGCTTCTTTTTTGTTTTCTGAGTCATGAATTTCTGTAGTTCACAAGATGTCCATTAAAAACATGGGGACCGAAGGGGTAAACCATTTTTGAATTAAAATTGACACAGGGATGCTTAAAGGTTGCAGTAGAAGGCTTAAAGCTGCGAGTAGAACCAGGTATGTAGGGTATAGCAACTGTGCTTGGCAGCCTTATCAGGAGAGATTGAACAGGTCTGTAGCTATGCGACCTGAGGAGCTGATGCAGCTCATACAAGAGGGGATATCTAGGAACAGGAAGGACACGGTTAATGGATATATATTGCAAAGTGACTTGTTTTTGCAAGATCTTAAAGCAATCCCTGTAGTGAGACAACCCCTTTAAAGGGATTTTCTAATAATGCTAAATCAGCTTTGCTGGCTGTGATCCAGCCCTGCATGTGAATGAGGAGAGCGGCGCTATAATTTTATTCATTTCTAGGGCGGCAGTTCTGAGTAGCGGAGTGTGTGCGCTTTATATTGTCCTGAATGCTGATATATAGAGAGAGAAGATGAATGAGAGGTTGGACACAAGTGCTGCCCCCTCATTCACATGCAGGGTCGGTTTGCAGCCAATGACGTTGATTTCACGTCGTGAGAAAATCCCTTAAATAGAAAAAAAAAAACATACCTCCCAATTCAGCTCTCCCTTCAAGCCATAACTCTGGCAGCCTGGTACTTCCGCTTACTTCCAGCTGTGGGCAGTGGTTTGTGATTGGCTGTCGTGTGCCATTACTGTCAGTGGGACAGGACCACCAGCTGACAGCGAACAATAGATATCACAAGGCATTATGGGAAAGGGGCTGAGAGGCCCACAGCGCCCTCTGTTGGTTGTAACAAATCCTCAATTGAGGATTTGTTACAACCAACAGAGGGCGCTGTGGGCCTCTCAGCCCCCTTTCCAATAATGCCTTGTGTTTGAGATGCTAAGTAGAGAGCGAATAAGAGGAAAAACAAAAACTCTACAAGCGCACCGTTCGTTCGGTGATTCCTTAGGAGTGATTTCCTTCATGAGCAAACATAGAAGCAGGCAGGTGTGGATGGTGGGGTCCAGTGCTGGGACTTGCGAGTGAGGAAATTATCATGTTGTTTAAAGCTTCACATACAGCTCCTGGGAGGTGAGAGCACTTACCTGCTGCAAGAGGGGCTGGGACTTCTGCAGAGCGGAGCAGGCACAGAGAAACCAGCAATCTCCCAGAAGGCCTTGCTTCCCCAGTACATCTCTGTTCTCTGGGAAGAGATGGGGAGCTGCGCAGATTTCCTGGGGAAACAGAACACACGCCGAGAATAAGCCGCACAGTGTGTACAGCAGGCTGAGCACTGTATGGGAGGAGATCGCACCTGGGGCCTCAGCCATGTAATGCGCTCACACAGTGGAGACAGCGGGGTGTTACCACGAGCCACCAGTGACGAGACACAAGCAGGGAACTCCGGGTCCACAAACAAGTCCCGCTAGCGGAGCGGCATTTACTACGGGGAAACACAAGCTATGAGCACGCCTCATCTGATCCTGCCGCACAGACACGGCGGCTACAGCAGGCAGCTCACCTGACACATGACCCGGAGCGGACTAGACCCGGCCACCGGGCATCTCGCCCCAGTCTACTGACAATGGACCGCACACAAGCCCTACCCCGCTACACAGGACGGGGGTCACCGCGCACATCCTCATCCTCCGAGCACCGGATAGGCTGCCTCAGAAGGCGGAGCCGCCATTGGCTGTCAGTGCAGTCACCTCAGAGAGGGGATGTGGTGGGCAGCGGGCTAGGACGCATGCGCAGCGGGGCTGGGATGGTGGCTCCTGTAGTCGCTGGCTCTTCACTACATTTTGTGACTGAGCTAAATTCACCTGAATATTACTCGTTGTGTGGGGCAGAATATTCACAGAGGGGTCATATGGGCTTATTATTATTTTATTATTTAGAATTATTTTATTATAATTAAGGGTTTTATTATTATTGTTTAATATTATGCATTATTTTATTTATTAATATTCAGTATTTTAGTGTTCTTTATTATTCATTATTTTATTATATGAATAATAAAAAAAAAAAAAAAAATTATTCATCTTTTTATTAGCCTGTCAAACAGTATCTACCAGCGTCTGCTTAGGTAAAAAAAAAAAAAAAAGTTCCAAAAACTTCCTTTCTTTTCTTTCTTTAAAACTTCCACATAGGTTCCCACAATCATGTTTAGCGCCGCGTTTTCAGGATGCGTTTCGGAAGATATTCCTTATTCTCTTGCTGAATAAGAAAAAAGTTTTTGGAACAATTTTTTTTTTTTTTTTTTACCTAAACAGACGTTTGTACGCTGGAATACTGTTGTCTGGGATTACTTGAGTAATTTGCTTTTGCCTTTCAGGACGGCTCTCACTGCCATGCGCGACAGGTGAGCTGACTGTGTAATTTCTTTTTGAACCATCATTTTATTATAACTCATTGTTTAATATTATTCATTATTTTATTATTACTCATTATCTTATTATTATTTATTTTAGAGTGCCATTAATTCCAGGGCACTGTTCCAGCCAAGGGGTTCAGGTACATAATGTAAGACAAATACAATAACGTTAAGTAGTACACTGGTAAGGAATGAGAGAGGACCCTGTCCGCGAGAGCTTACGCTGGAGAAGGGGAGACAGAAGGTTAGGGGCAGACATGTTTGTGGAGGGTGTAGTGGCAGCAGGGTTAATGTAGGTATAGGTATCCTGAAGATTTGGTTGCTCAGGTTGTCTTTTGAAGCTAGTGAAAAGTGGAGGAGAGTATGATGTATGTTGGGGCAGTGAGTTCCAGAGTGTGGGGGAGCAGGGAGAAGTTCTGGAGACGATTGTGTGAGGAACTGACAAGAGGAGAGCAGAGAAGAAAGTCCTGTGAGGAGCAGAGATTGCATGAGGGATGATATCTGGAGATTAAGGCAGAGATGTATGGAGGGGAGAAGTTATGGAGAGCTTTTAGGTCATGGTTAGTAACTTGAACTGGATTCGTTGGGTAGAGGGGAGAGGCAGAGGAGTAGTAAGGAGAGAGGCTTGAACGGGAGCAAGAGTGCTAGATGGATGTTGCAGTAGTCTAGATGGGAAATGATGAGGGCGTGTACATTCATTTTTGCAGCGTCAAGATGAGTAAGGAGCGGATTCAGGAAATATTTTTCAGGTGGGAGGAGGTCGGTACAGGACTTACGATGTGATGGTTGTAGGACAGGCGCATGAGTCAGGGGTTATTCTTAACTCCTTAAAAGACCGGCCGCCGACTTTAGAGTGGAGCTGGTTTGCAGGTCGTTCGTCTGCAAGCGACAGTTCTTTAGATGTCCGTTGCAGAAACATCGGAGTTTACGGTCTTTCTCCGAGGCGCTGCAGCTGCGCTGAGATCGGGGCTGTATCCTACACAGCCTTGTTCCCAAGAGCATACTCCCTTCGAGACACAGGAAAGCGGGGTAACCTCCGACCCGTGTGCTTGAACACCTTTGATTGCGGCAGATCGTCACCGCTAGCGCAATTCAAAAGGTTTCTCCTGCTTGTTGGGTGATCAGGAAGCACCGGTGACCCGACAGAGCCCCGAGGAACGCTAGCACAGTACAGCACTTGGGGGCCCTTTGAGTTAGCCAGGGCTGTTGTTGTAAAGCCTGTGCCCCAGGGCAGGATGTGAGCTGTCCTGATCACTGACTGTGTCAGACTGACACAGATTATAATATATTAGCATATATGAATATGCTAATACATTACTAAGTGTAAAAAAAAAAAAAAAAGTTCTCCCTTCAGGGGATTTAAAAAAAAATAAACCCAGACAGAATGTAAAAAAAAAAAAATGAATAAAAAAAATAATAAAATAAAAATATTTAATAAAAAATTGTGCATATATTACACACACAAAAAAAAAAACAACACATAGGAGGTATCCACATGACCGTAATAACCTGTAGAATTAATCTAACAAGTTATTAAGTGTGAAATGTGAATGGTGTAAAAAAAATTAAAAAAAATAATTTAAAATAATAAAAAACAAAGTTCTGCAATTATTTATAAGTGAACTTAAACTATTCCCCCATAAAGTACAACTTGTCTCCAATAAAACGAGGCCTCATCCAATTGTGTCATTGAAAAAATAAAAAAGTTACAACTGTTGAAACGCAAGGAGGCAAAACCAAAAAAATGTTCTGGTCATTAATTCCTTTTCAGGCGTTCGGGTTAAGGTGTTAAAGCAGCGGACTTGTAGGGCTGGGGAGAGTGTTAAGTCATTGGCTGTGATAGAAAGGTCAGCTGAAGAGCGAGTGGGATGAGGGAATGATGTTGAACTTATTTTCTCCATATTGTGTTTGAGAAAGTGGGAGGAAAAGAAAGGGGATATGGATGATAGACACTCTGTGATCATAGAAAGCAGAGAATTAACATCCTGGCCAGGTAATATCTAGTATGCTGATATCAACCCCTTGTGTGCAGAATGTTACCCCTACATACTGATGCTGGTATTGCATGAGGCCACCTAATGACCATCTAAGTACCGAAGGGGCACAGCTATTACATTCTCGGTTTAATTGTTTGCATAGTATAAAGTTATGCACGGTGCACAAAAGGATAGTTGAAGGTACTTTTTAAAATGAACATCTTTATTACTTCTAATCAATATACAAATGAAAGGGTCCACTATGGTTAACAGTGGGCAGAGGCTTCTTGATAAAGGTCCAATACAGACAAACGTTATACGTTCCTGTACTCACACTACAAGTTAATAGGAACTAATCAGCCTTTTTAAGTGAGACTCTACAGTACTTGGGGAATCTTCTACTACTCAGGAACCAAAGGACGAACAAATACACCAACCAGAATCTACAGCCCAAAGGATTTCTCTAGTGTCCTATTCTAAGAACGATGTAAGCCAAGAAAGAAGATTGAACTGCGCAAATGTTGTAGACTTATCCCATTTCCTGTATTACACTGTAGCTGTATGATGAAATTTTTTTGGTCATTGTCCCAAGCCATATTTTTTGCAGTGGATATGGTTATTCACTGCTTTGTTTGTATATTGAGGAGATGTGCTAAAAATTTTCATTTTAAAAGTACCTTCCACTATCCTTTTGTGTGCCGTGGATAACTTTCCACCATTAGGTGAAAGGTTCTTATTTGGGACATTTGCCATAGAGCACCTAATTTTGCATTGAAACAATGTGCAATTCCATTTACATTTCTGTTCATTTCTTACAAACACGGAAAATATCGGGCTCATTTACCAGTCCTTTCTGATACTTCGGGTAAAACTATGAAGTCAAAAAATGTGCCAGATTTATTACAGTGCCTCAAGTTTAGGATAAATCTGGCACATATTTAGACACTAAGGCCCCGTTCACACGGCTTTTTCTCGCCGGTTTTGCGAGCCGGATTGCGCTCGCACTTCCGGCGTGATTAAGGGGCGGGTGCGGGGGCGCGGCGCGCCGGCCCCATAGACTGCCATTTTGCACTGCGCGTATTGCGCCTGGATAATGTGCATGTCACTTTCTCCCCGCCCGGCGGATTCGCCGAGCGAGAAGGAGCGACGGAATCCACTGTTCTCTATGAGAACAGTGGATTACCGTAATTACTCCGACGGATTGGCGCCGTACTGCAGCAGAAATTCGGCGCGGAGTACGGCGCCAATCCGCGGCGAAATAAGCCGTGTGAACATGGCCTAAGGCTACGTCTATATGACAGTGAATTACTGTTGGATTTGTAAGCGGATTCGGTATTTAGAATCCACAAAACTCAGACAGTAAATCATCCCCATAGACCTCAATAGAAAATCTAAGCTGTAGTCTACACAGCTCCGATTTTCTCATGTCGGATTTCAAAATCGCTGGTTTTGAAAAAATCGTAGAACAAGTCCTGCAATCCGACATATTTCACTTAAAATTGGCAGATTATAGTGCTGTTCAATTAAATGGGATGGCCGAAATCCCAAAAACAAGAGATTGCAACAAACACAGAGTAAAAAAAAAATGACAACACAGTGTAAAATACTGGACGGATTTGGATTAGAATCCGACTGGTATTTTGTCCTTGCCTTGTAGATGTAGCCTTATGTCTTACTTGTACAGTGGTTTGCAAAAGTGTTCATAGCACTTGAACTGTTGCTTATTTTTAACCGTTACAGCCACAAACTGAAGTGTATTTTATGTGATAGAGCAACACAAAGTAGCAAGTATTTGTAAAGTGTAAATAAAATTACACAAGCTTTTCCACATTTTTGCAAATGAAAAAAATGAAAAGTGTGGTGTGTATATATTATTCAGCCCCCTCTACTCCTTCAATAGAGTTTTTTGTCAAGGATCCACAAAAACACTGAATTTCAAGAAGGCTAATTTTAATCTGCTTAGAGAGGCCCTAAACCTCATTGACTGGGACAAGGTCTTCAAAAACAAAAGAACAGATAACAAATGTGAGAGCTTTAAAAACATCTTAAGCACCCACTGTGAGAGGGTTTACTTTTATAGTAATAAAATAATTAGAAAAATCCAATGTGGATCAACAAAAATGTAAAAGAGGCAATAAATAAAAACAAAGCATTTCAGCTACTAAATCAAGTGGGCAGTGAAGAGGCACTAAAAACTATGCAGAAAAAAATATGTAAAATAATGATAAAGGCAGCAAAGCTGGATAATGAAATACTTATTGCCATAGAAAGTAAAACTAACCCCAAAATATTTTTTAACTATATAAATAGTAAAAAGATTAAAACTGAAAATGTCACTTTGGAAAGTAGTGAGGGAGGTATTGTAGAGGGCGAGGAGGAGAAAACAAACCTATTAAAAAAAATTTCTCCACTGTACATTTACCAGGGAAGATGATCTTCCTGTTGATGAGCAGAGGGATGAAGTAAACTCCACCTTAATTGTTTCTTGTGTAACTCAGGAAGAAGTGCAGCTCCACCTTAAGAAGATTAAAATAGACAAATCACCAGGTCCTGATTGTATGCACCCTTATGTGCTATGGGAGTTAAGTAATGTGATAGGCCCATATTCTTAATATTTATGGATTGTACAGTAACAGGGTATGTCCCCAAGGTTAGCACATAGTAAATGTGGTGTCAATATTCAAAAAAGGGGTCAAAAAGTGATCCTGGAAACTATAGGCCGGTAAGTTTAACCTCTGTTGTAGGTAAACTGTTTGAAGGTTATTTAAGAGATGCTATACTGGAGTATCTCACTGAAAATAAATGTATACCTCTGTTCCAGTATGGGTTTATGAAGGATCGGTCCTGTCAAACTAATCTCATCAGCTTCTATGAGGAGGCTAGTTCCAGATTGGATCGGGGTGAGGCATTGGATGTTATATATCTAGATTTTTCTAAAGCATCTGATACGGTGCCAAATAAAGGTTGGTAAGTAAAATGACAATTGCTTGGACTGTGGGAAAATGTGTGCAAGTGGGTAAGTAACTGGCTTAGTGATAGAAAACAAAGGGTGGGGATTAACGGTACATACTCAGACTTTTGTTGTTGATATGCCTGAAGAAGCGGCGTATGGACTCCGAGAAACGCGTTGCACTTTTATTGCATTTTTTATGGAATGTTGTCCAATAAGTCAACTTTAAATAATTAAGTTTGGTTTCAACTTTTATTGCTTTTTTTTTTTTATAGCTTTTATATTTCCAAGTGGCAGCGCGTTTGGTGTCTCCATTTCATAGAGGATCTGTGATTTTTTTTTGTTCCTCTTACCGTTCAGCGTAGTCGTCCGGACTACGAGCAGTGAGGACGCCGAGCAGCTCCTTGGGCGTAGTGCTTTTTTTATTTTCAAAGCACCTGGTTTGCTTTTTGAAGTTGCTACATGCGCTGTACCATCTTTAGTATAGCATAATAAGGTGAGCAGTACCTATCTAAACATTTATATTGTATGTTTGGTAACGCACATTGCGCTCTCTTTGTCTTCTGCTATTTTGAGCTGCTTGCATCTGCAGTGCTCAAGTCCATTTGAAAAAGCTAGTTAGTAAATACAGTACATCAGTTTGTAATTTATTCTCAAAATAACTACAGCTCAGAGGTTTGTTAGACAGAATTAGTGAACAAATCGTATCATAAAAGAAACACACCAGACATCTCGGAAAAAAGTGAGGAATAGTTCTAGGGGTATGTACACTTTTCCAACCCACTATTCCTCTTATAAATTGACTTGTGCCAAAATTTTGGTGTATGGTTTGACACATGGCTTTGTACATTAAAGTGGCGTTCTCAACATGCTGTTTCACAGGGTCATAGTCAGCTTCAGACTCAGACTGCCTGGTTAGGCTGTGGGTGATCTACAGCAGTGATTGGCATATCAGCTCTGCTATTCCTGGCTGTGCCTGTTCGAGGGATGGAGGGATTATGACAGCAGGGCAGAAGGCTACAGAGCTCTAAAGGGTTATTTATTTATTTTTTAACATTTCTTCAGTAACTGGGGCTGATATGTTAACCCTAATTACAAGGGAAATACAGCCCCTGAAGTCACTGCAGAGCTGATACGAGTTTAATAAGATCCCAGATCACGGCAACATTGCCATACTCGCAGCACAACACTAGGACGAAAAACAATTTCAAATAGGAAGCAATATAAGCGATAAATGGGTGAAGTTGTATATGTATAGATTACTCATTATTCACATACTTATCCACGAGGGGGACAATTGTTTAGTATAAAAAAAAATAAAAAAATGAACTGTACATTGGATAAGAATCCGTTCATTACAGTATGCAGAAAAGCCACAGCACCATACTGGGACAAATACAAAAATACTGATAACCACTACTACGCCTACTATCCATGATAGAGGTGGTGAGGGGGTAACTGATAATATTACAATTGCACAAAGATAAGGCTTATATAGTGGCAGTTATATGGTTACATGTAGTGCACCATGCTAGATTACAACCAATTAATGCCGGTTTTTCCTTGAATTATTGCAACTAAGGGCACCCATAATCATCGATTGAGCGGGTTGCCCTACATATGCCAAGTGCCCAATACAAATACTGACACCCTGATAAGACTCCGCAGCTCATATAGTTAACAAGAGACAGCGGTCAATCAACTGCTCACGTCGGTGGCTTCCTGCAGATCTGTTTATACAGCGTTCACTCAACGGGTGATTGGCGTCTGGTTAATGCTAATCAATGTGATGAGAATATCCCTTTAAGCTTTGTCCTTTTTTGAATCCCACATCTGCAAAATGACGAATTAAGTAAAATCTGTACGCCAAATAAATACTTTTCCTTTCCTGCTAACCACTTAAGGAAAAAGCATTTTTTTCTCATTTTGTTCCTCACATTACAAAAGCTGTAACTTTTTTTATTTTTCTGTTGACATATGAGGGTGTTTTTTTTTTTTTTTTTATAAGGTTAATTTTTAATAGTACCATTTTAGGGTACTAACTTATCAATTAACACTTTTTTTAAACATTTTATTGATTTTCTGAATAAGAATACATAAAAATTTACAAAGTACACAATATAAGTGTAACCACTTCAGAGCAAATTGCTTATTATACAGAACTAGACTATAGGTAAGGGTCTGACGAAGGTCAGGGGTACCCGATTGAACTACACAGAACAAACTTGGCACAGACGCAACAGGTATGGTAACAAAACAGAAGAAAAAAGAAAACAATGTGCTTAATACAACAATATGAGGTAAAATAAGGCAAGCAAGTCATAGGTGCATGATCGCTTATAGAGGAGGCCACTGCCTCAAATATCACAGCAGCTCAGCTTGAGTACAGCACGACGAGTAGTCATGCTCCACTCATGGGGGCGTCCGGAGGGGGTGAGTCTAGGGAATACAGGGCGAATCAGGTGCATACCAAGAAACTAGGTGACTCAAGAATACGGTCATCAGAACGGGCAGGGGGTAGGGTTATTGCAACAGGACACCCAGAGTGCCCGCAAGAGCCTTTCTTGCATACCAGCCCATATTGCGAAAAGAGTTCATCAATTGAGCTATTTCGTCATCGGGAAGATGGGAAATGATGAATGGTTTCCATTTAAAAAAAAAATACTCTGTACGTAGTTCCTTTTGCCTTTCCGCCTCTAGTCTATCAGCTACTAGGTATTGCTTCATGTTATCCACCACTAACGATATTGGTGGGGTTTCGGGTTTTAGCCAATGGAGCAAGAGACAGCGTTTGGCGATCAGGATTGCTATATGCACAGTGCTCAGGATTATCGATGAGGCACGGGACATGGGAACCCAGGATCCTCTGGGGGTCTTGTGAAAAATTAACAAGTCGTGGCTTTTAGTTAGGGAGATGTGCCAGTGGTTTTGGACACACTATGAATGTATCCCCAAAAATTTGTGTGGAAGGACAGGACCAGATTCCATGCCACATGTTCGCGGACGGGGGCATTGCATTTGGGACAGTATTGGTTCCTATTCGGAAAGTTTTGGGACGGGGGAGGTTGAACCCATAGTAGGCATTATGAATTATCTTAAAGTGCGACTCCCTCCATGTTGCACAAATCACCTCTTTGCGGACTTTAAGGAGGCCTGCAAGTATCTTGTCCGTCATGTCTGGATCCTTTAGCGTTCGTTCCCGTTTCACGAAGGGAGACCCCCGCCCTGCTCCCAACTCCATCCTCTCAGAATAGCATAAATGCACGAAAGGGTGAAGGACGTGCCATTAAGCTATTAGGGTTACAAAGATTGGATGGATTTCTAAGCCTGAATTTGCAGAAAGACAGGATTTGCATTGCCGGGAAGACATGTATCGGTGGGAGCTGGAATTTGTCCCTCAGTTCAGATGGGGTCATCCAACGCTTTTCCTCCATGCACATCAATTGACCTGCATATTCAATCCCTCTTTCCCTCCACATCCTAAACATAGGGTTAGCCCTACCCAGTGGGAACTCGGGGAGGTCCTAGAGAGGTAAGTTATTGGACATCAGAGTAGATTCCTAATGTGTTTACAAGTGGCAATTGTATCCTTGACCAAAAGAGAGCTTTTGATCCAGGTGGGGGTGGGGGGGGGGGGGATGTGTGAGAATCTGGTGTGAAGAAGAGCTCGGGGAGACCATGGATGCATCAATTCTCTCTCCAATTCAAAGTTCGAATAACAGTTTGACTCTCCCAACCAGTCCAAGACATGCCTGGTCAGACACAACAGATTATAGAATCGAACATTAGGGAGATTTAAGCCACCCATGGCCACGGGGAGCATGAGCTTACTGATCTCTATGCGGTGTTTCTTGCCTGCCCAAATAAAGTGGGAGAAGGATGAATCGAGTCTGTTTACATCCGCGTGGCGCAGCAATAAAGGGAGGGTCTGGAGAGGGTACAGCAATTTTGGAAAGCATATCATCTTAATTGCATGACATCGACCTAAAAGGGAGAGGGGAAGGCCATGCCATCTACGCAGATCTTCCACAATCTTTTTTACCAGGTGGGTGGGGAGTTCAGGTTGTAGATAGTATTGGGAGGACCTACCAATCCATATTCCAAGATAGGTAATATAGGAGTTTACTGGGGTACTGTCTAGCCCCAAGCTCTTCCAGGTTGACCTCGGGAGAGGAGAACCAATTTCTAAAAGTTTGCTCTTGGAAGCGTTAACTTTGTAGCCAGAGTACTTCCCAAATCGGGTCCGAGAGAAAAAGCAGATTGTCTGCAAATAGGGCCAATACGACCAACAGTTATCCCAGTAATAGATCTGAATCTTCTAAATATCGCGCCAAAGGCTCCAGTGCTATGTCGAATAAAAGGGGGGAGAGTTGGCACCCCTGTCGGGTACCCTTATAAAGAAGGAACCTCTGCGACAGAAATCCCAGAGTATGGACCTGGGCTGTTGGGAACTATAAATTGCAGAGAGGAAAGTCCTAAAACTTCCCTTCAAACCCATACGATCTAGTACTAACCATAACCACTCCCACCAGACACTATCAAACGCTTTTTCCGCGTCGATTGCGACCATGACGGGATGTCCGGTGGGATGGGAGGCACCCTTTACTCCCTCCAGCACTGCCAGCAACTTGCGAAGATTGCCCACAGCGGCCCGCCCTTTAATAAAACCTTTTTGTGCAGGACCAATGAGGAGAGGCAAAACTGAGCCAACCTGTCAGCCATAATTTTAGAGAGAAGCTTTTGGTCAGTGTCAATTAGGGAAATGGGCCGGTATGAAGATGGAAGGAGGGGGATCTTTGCCTTTTTTGGGAATAACCTTTATAAAAGCTTTTTTGGACTCTGGCCAGATTTTGCCATCAGCGAGTATCTGGTTAATCAGTCAATAAGGGTGTCAGAGGCTCAATCAAAATTTTATACAAGTCCCCGGAAAACCCATCCGGGCCCGGATCCTTCCCTGAGGCAAGTTGGCATATAGCCGTCTGAACCTCTTGAGTGGGGATTTCCGCATTAAGAAATTCCAGTTGCTCAAAAGATACGCTAGGGATGGAAACTGAGGACAAAAATTCCTGACTTTCTGTCACTACCTCTGGGGCCGATGCTGGGTCAGCAGAGTACAGGTGCTCATAAAAGGACTTGGAGGGAATAATTTATTAGATAAGGGTCTGAAGTGGTTTGGCCTTTCGGGGTACATATGGAAGAAATGTGAGCGGGGCGATAGGAACCCTTAAGGAGCCTTCCCTGCCTTATTCCCACAGCAAAATTGGGTAGATTTCATGTGGAAGCACTGTATCTCCTCCCTGGGACCCAGCCACAAGTCAAATACCCTCTTGGCACTTTCCCAATCTCTCTTGGTGTCTGCCGAGGGATCAATGAGAAATTTATAAGCCTGCCTCACTCCTTCCGTCGCTGCTTGGTACTCTTCATTAAGTTTACGTCTATAAGAGGAGGTGTAAGCTATTATTCGGCCCCGGAGAACCGATTTGGCCGTGGCCCAGAAGAGAGATGCATCTGTGGAATGTTCTTTGTTAGCGGATTCAAATTCCAGCCACCATCCCTTTAGAAGGTCTGTAAACGTCTCAGTCTTTGCCATATAAGGAGGGAATCTCCAAATGAAGTCGGTGCCCTTGGGGAAGACATCTGCAATCTCTGTTACTACAGGTGAGTGGTCAGAGATCAGCATGTCTAAAATCTTGGAGGCCACCAACCTCCTTTGGAGACCAGGGGACAAAAGGATGTAGTCTAAACGCGACCAAGATTGCTGCGCATGGGAATAAAAGGAGTACTCCTTGCTTTCAGGATGTAGGTCTCGCCAACCATCCAAGGTTCCGGTGGAGTCCAGGAATGCCTGGAGGGTTCAAGCATTGGGTCTCGAAGAGTGTGGGACTGAGGGAGTAAAAACAGAACTTCCTTTCCTGTCCAGCACCTCGTCTAAGACGATTTTCACATCACCTCCCACAAGTAAGGAGGAAACAGTCTCCTTGGATCCTGGAGGCTAGTTCAGAAAAGAAGGGTCCACTCCTTGTATTAGGGCCATAGATGTTAAGTAAGCTAATGTGGTTGCCATTGTGACTGATTGTTAAGTGCGATACTCTCCCCTCCAAATCAGACTCATGGGAGACCAGTGAAAAGGGAAAGTTTTTATGCACCAAGGTGAGAATACCTGCCTTTCCCCCACTGCCAGCGAGTCAAACACGTGGCCTACCCATAACTTTTCCATGCGATAGAAATCTTCGCGTTTCAGGTGGGTCTCCTGTAGGAAAACCACATTTGGACGCAATTTTTTTTAGGTGGTGGATGATTTTAACCCGCTTATTAGGGGAGCGGAGTCCCTTGATTAATTAATACTTTCTCAGAGGAAAGGGAAAAAAACCCCATAAACTCTGCCATTTTTTGTAGTGTTTTAAATTTGTGTCGTTCACTGTAGGGTAAAAAAATACTGTAATACCATTATTTTATAGGTCAGTATGATCTTAGCAGTAACTTTTTTTTTTTTTTAGTTTTACACAACAAAAACACTTAACCCCTTACCGCAGACAGTTTGGACCTCTCTGACAGAGCCCAATTTTTTAAATCTATCGTGTCACTTTATGTGGAAATAACGTTTTGATACTCTTACCTATCCATGTGATTCAGAGATTGTTTACTTGTGACACATTGTGCTTTAAACTAGTAAGAATTTTTGGTCAATACAATCCTTGATTATTTGTGAAAAATGTCAATATATTGTGAAAATTTAGAAAAATATGCCATTATCAAAGATCAAAAGTTTCTGCGAGTAAGCGTTATTCCACACAAAATAGTTTATAACCTAGTATTTAGCATATGTCGACTAGAGGTTGGCATCATTTTTTACGTGTCTTTATTTTTTTACAACAGAGGGCTTAATATAATTTTTTTAGGGACCAGTCCGGTTCTGACTTGGTTTTGAGGAGCCTGTATGTTAGATACCCCCATAAATGACCCCGTCTAAGAAATTACACCCTTAAGCTACTCAAAACAGCATTTAGGAAGTTTATTACTCCATTAGGTGTGGAAGTGAAATTTCAAAACTTAACTTTTTTTTTTCTTCAAATTTTCTATTTTTATCCATTATTCACTGGAACACAGTAGATGTGACCTGGGAAATGAAATTCAATATAGATTCCCCCAATTCTACGTTTTTTAGCGATATCCCATATGTAGTCGTAGTGTGCTATTTGGCTCAACCACAAGCCTCAGAATAGGAGTAGCACCTACTGGACTCTAAGGTCTCATTTTCATTACGATCTTCTTTAGGCACCATTATGGGATGGCAGACACCCTAAACATCCCTAAAAAGACTCCGTATTGGAAACTATACCCCTTAATGAATATATCCAGATGTGTAGTGAGTATATCGAGCTCACAGGTCTTTCATAAATTTTTTTGCGTTAGGCTGTGAAAATTAAAAATTTTAATTTTTTTCCAACAATCCACAATTTTAGCTGAAAATGTTTAATTTTTACAAGAAAACATAAGGGTTGTGGAGTCGGCAAGCCAACGCCCCGACTCAGACTCCTCAATTTCCCAAACCTCCGACTCCTGACTCCCTCATACATGGCGCATGTTTAAGTGATAACTTTACTGTAGTAAAATGCTAACATAAGGCTGTTTATCACCTTACGATACAATAATCAAGCTATTTAGGTAGAACAGACACGGACAAGCAAAATAGTAACTATGTTTTGATCTGCACCAACATTGGGAATGTGTAGAAGAGACCTGGGATCAGATTTTAGTCAAGATATGCTTGAATCTGATCCAGAGCCCAGAAGGATTCAGGCAGTATTGAAAACCAAAAGGTGGATTTCCCAAATACTAACAAAATAATAAAAATTAACATTTAGATTTTTAGGAGCAAAACAGTAACAGTACAGTTACAGGAAAGAATCTGCAGAACTAAGCAGATGCTAAATACTTGCAAGTCAAATTTATATGTAAGATAGGTAAGATGACTGTATATAAAATTACAGTAGCCTCATGTACAAAGCTGTAGTGGATGGAGAGATATGGAGCCTGAAAGTCACAAGTTCCAAAAATTTTTACCGTTTTGCTTGTCAGTGTAAAATATATTTATTGGATATGACTTTAGAACACAAAAAAATATGCAAAACACTGCAGGAACATTCATGGAGTCTCTGAATTTGTTCTGAGAAATAGTATCGCCTCCATCAGATCCTGCATACATGACCTCACATCTGATCCCATTATCTCCAGAATAGAGAACGGGCTCTCTACACCAACTTGGGTTGGGGGCAAAAAAGTGACCACAGGGGCAATATCTCTAACAATGGTAGGGTATAAAGGAATTGTCTCAGGCACAGTCAGTTTTGATGAATGGTTGAACTCTATTTTTTTGAAAGCAAGTGAAAAATTTTGCTGAAATTTGTTTGCCATGGGAGTGGAATCTTTTCTCCTGGGGCAGCGCTTTGCCTGCTCCATGTCATCAATTACACTCCTCATGTGATAAGGCTGAAGATATGGGAGCAGTAGTACTGGCCGGACCCAATTCCTCTTGCTCTTTGCACTGCATTGAACTAACTGGGCCAAATTATTATATATTTTGGGAGTCGGTCCATTTTATGACGACTCCGACTCCAACTCCACAGTCCTGGAAAACCTAATGAATGAATAAGTGACGTCATGGCTTCCATCAACTCCCTCCCTCTGTCTTTCCCTTAGCTGCCGTGATCAATCGCAATTGGGGTTAAGCTCACTCCAGCCGCTGATGCAGCATAGTAATGCAGCTGTAATATACAGCTTGTCCCATGTTGTGATTGTGTGGGCCCCGCTTGAGCCAAAGTATGCCCCACAAATATGCTGTATGCTCTAAGAGGTATTAGAGTTTGGGTTGTTACAGATGCAGCAATACCAGTTAAGTGTAGGGTTTTTTTTATTTTGTTTTTCATAGGTACAGATTTTGTAAAGTAAAAAAGTTCTTTTTTTTATTTTACTTTAAAAAAAAAAAATTTAAAATGTGTGTCTATATTACTTATTATTAACTTTTTTATTAATATCTTTTTGGTTCCAGTAGGGGACCTAAATATGTAGTCATTTGATTTCTCATATTATACAGCACATTACTTATGTAGTGCATTATATTATGTCTGTCAGTGTAAAACTGGCAGGCATCATATTGGGTCCTACCTCTGACAAGGTCTGAAAAGCATACAAAGGCGGTAGACCTGGACATCACTAAACCCCTGGCTACAATTTAAACCCATTGACTCTCTATGAACACATCACAAGAGGTGACAAAAAGAACCCCCTTCCCTCTGAAACCACTTAAATACTGTGGTAGCTTTGAACTGTAGCATCTAAGGGGTTAAACAGATCTATGAAATTTCTCCAATCACAGCCATTAAAGCAGGGTCCTGGCTGACATCACACAGCTAAGTCCCTGATTCACCGAGCACAGGACACTCATGCAAGGTTATTTCTGCCCCATCAACAAAAAGACATATTGTGGTCTTTAAGGGGTTAGAACCTGCATTATGCCCAAACAGGTTCACATATCTGGCACTGCTGTGCTCAGGAGAACCTAAATAAACATTTATATGTTTAATGTCGTTAGTGGTGCAAGCTGGGCATAAAACATTGGGCACTGAAATGGCACATTTGTAGAAAAATAGCAGTTTTCAGTTTGCACCCCATTATTTTCTAGGACGTACCTATGGGGTCAAATTGCTCACTACACCAATAGAGATATGCCTTGAGGAGTGCAGTTTCTAAAATTTATGTCAGTCTTTGGTGTTTTTATTATTTCACCTCTGCAATGGTTGGCCTATGATGTGTTAGGGTACTGCCACGTGGCATAGACAAAATATTTGTGCCTGCATTTGAAAAGATTTGACATGTAAATTCATTCAGGTAATATACGTGCTGTCAAATAATTAAGTATAGGAGGCAGATGTCCGCCTCAGGCCATTGTGCGTTGTATGGCAAGTGTGTAATTTCAACAACACAACGAACGCCATGTGAACACTCCCATAAAGAGCAGTTTTTATTCTCTTTATTTTGTGTTTCACCATCAGAAAATCTGCTTACAGCAATACAAAAGAGCATGATATAGTCGATTAGTAAAACAAGTCAATGATTTGCTGGTAGATGCGAGTTGTATGGAATAATTTTTCTCTTGAAATATGTAGTGGCAGGAAATGAAAAGTACCTACAAAACTACCTCTGCCAGATGTCAACATATCAGTCCTTGTTCACACAGTGTAATTTTAATTTCTTTTTTTTTTTTGCCAAACTGCAAAACCCAGGAATCATTCCTAGGCTGGGTTCACACTACATATAATGAGGCATAGTGTGTGCGCCGCTATACGCCTACTATTTTAGAATTATGCGCTGGACAGCATGTACCTTTCAACCGCTTTGACCCAGCCCCCCATCCACCCTCACTTTCTCCGGGCGCTCAGTACGTGTCAGGGAGTACGCTGCAAAATCATAACACTTAATGAGTGCTAGGATTTTACCGTACTGGCGGGGTGTACTTCAGGCACATTGAAGCGCAATTCCGCGCTGAAGTACACCCCGCAAACATGCCGTGTGAACATACCCTTACAAAGAAAAATAAAGCAAGACTTCACCGTGTGATCATAGTATAGTACAGACTGGTCTCTTGCAAGCTGTTCATACAGTGGTGAGATATAGGATTGACCAAAAATAACATTGTTGATAACTTCAAAACCAAATTTACCTCCTCTTAAAACTGGTGTGAACATTACGAGATGGCTCGGGAAAAATGCATCTGTAAGATAACGTGTAAAAGCCTCCACCAAAATGAAGTGCACCATACTATTTTTTTTGGCTGTGGGACGCTGACAAATCCTAGTCTACCTATACAAAAGGACAACCTTTTGGCAATTAAAGATATGGGCACATAAGCGTATATGCTGGGTTATTTTCCTGGCATATACACCTAGTGTTCAGCATAATTGTGGTGTGAATTCAACCTTACTCGAGTCTAAATAGCCCTACTGAGTAAGAGTTATTCCAACACACTAAAACAAATGTAAAATGGTCATTATGCACCAAGGGTATTTAACCAAATTAAAATCTGATAAAATATGACACCTTGAAAATCGGTCTTGGTTTAAAAAAGAAAAAAAATATCCATACTTGCTGGCATTGTGCATCAACCTAACAAATCACAGTAAAAGGTTTCTAAATATGCTTTGTGTCTGACTGACCACAGAAAAACTGAGTTATTCCAAACCAAATGCATTTGGAGACCCAGTAGCACACTGTAAATATTAAATTAAAAAAGAAAAAAAAAAAAACTTTCAGGATGGGGAAGGAAAGAAAAAAAAAAACACTCCAGGCTGTGATCAATCACCTTGAAAAGATATGCAAGTAAGCCAAAAACAAAAAGAAAACAACAGAGGGTAGGAGGGTACGCTACATAGGTAACAAAAAACTGTTACCTGCAGTGATTTGCTGTAGTCTGACAGGTAGGCTACATGGTAGTAAAAAGACTTTTTCCAAAAGGTACTGTCCCTTTAGTTACATCCAGCAAAGTCTGTTGTAAAGCCCTAGCCGCAGATGTAAAATGCATAGATGTTTAAATGAACGCCAAGCAACCTACTGCAGGCTCCATCCAAAAAAAATAAAAATAAAATGATCTCTATCTACCACTTGGCACCTTTTGTGCCCTCTGAAGGCTTCATATAGATCTTTCCATCATTGGGCTGAGTGGTTTCCCCACCTGAGCATTCTTGGGTGGTACAGCATATTGCTTTAATCACCCCCAGTGCAAAAAAATATCTTCCTCCTCCCCTACTGGGTCTGGGCAAGGCACAGCCTGAATGAATGAGAAGCTGCTTAATGAACGCATCCTTGTCAGGCTGTCACATTCACATCCCTGAGAGAGGAGGAACCTTGTGTACAGAGCTCAGTAGACATGACAGGTAAGGCAGTGTCTGGCTGCACCACAGAACCTCCCTGAGCCAAGATCTGTTGAATAGTTTTCCGGAGATTTGGATGTAAACGTCCATGTGTCTGATAGAAGATCTCTAGGGCACAAGATTTCAGTGGTCCAGCACTGAGGTCTTCATAAAGAGGGATGGTATACATCCTAGATGTCTAGAGTGAAATAAGAAAACAACACACTCAATAGAGCACAAAGTCATGCAAGAAAAAGTAGCCAGAAAAAAAAAAATCACCATAATCATCAAGAGATACCTAGGTATGTGATACCAAACAACACTAAATCATATCAATAAAACAATGTAATGATTGACAAACGGCTTCAATCTAAAGCTGGTATCTGAAAATAAAAGCCAAAAAGTATTTGTACACCTCAATTTTTCCAGTTATTTTTTACATTAACAGTTCTAGTACAGCAAACAAAATGGCTCAAAAGTTCTCAAGTAAGTTATAAACCTAAGAGTAATATGAATTTTTAACCTCAGACACAACAATAATTTGATTTTATACAAAGAGAAGACATTTTAGGGAAGACATGAAAGACACCTGCACTTCAGCAAATTATGGTTTGAAACTGGATGCTAACTATTCCTACTGGTGCCAAACTTTTGGAGATTACTTTCAAACCTTCTGACTCTATATAACCATTGTTGGACCACACTGCATCACAAAACCCTCTAGCGCTTGATATCGACAGTGAACCCAGAAGTTAAAAGGACCGGCCGGTCAAGGTGTCAGAGTTCAGATAGGTAAATATCAGCTTTTTTTTTTGTACACCATGTTGTTATACTCATACGTTCATCCGGGTCAATGAAGTATATACCGCTCCATAGACCTTATAATAAAGCTATAGAACATGTCCACTTTTCACCACCGCCAGGTAAAAATCCAGGACAGACAACCTCGGCTCCAGAGATGAAGCCTTTATTTCAGATTTCAGTCCCAAAAGAAAGCAATGATGGATGGAGTGAGGGATGGATGGTTATGGATGAATGGAGGTAACATCTAGGTACATTAATCCATAACTTTGTGGGTAAAGAACTGTCATCATTGCTGTTTTTTGGGCCTGAAATCTGAAATAAAAGCTTCATCTCTGGACAAGAACCAAGATTGTCTGTCCTTGAATTTTACCTGGTGGTGGTGAAAAGTGGACACGTTCTATCGAGCGGTATATACTTCATTGACCCGGATAAACGTATGATAACACAGCATGCTTCTAATGTCATGTATTTTATTATTTTTTTTGTGGGTGAACCTTTAAGAAGGTTCTACTGGTCATAGCAGTGCCTTATAGGTGGATGTAAATTACTGTTTGGGCATATTACAGGACTCAGTAGGGAAGAAGCATCACTTGTTTTTTATCGCTTTGCAAGGATCTGAGGTGCAGTGGAAAAACCCCTGACAATACGTCATCACATTCTGTCCCTGCATAAAAAAAAACAAAAAAAAAAAAAAAAAACATTTAAAAGACCCTAGTTTTGGTACTATATTAACTGTTTCTTGATGCAATGATTTTGGGTGACCTTTTCCTTTTTTTTTTCTCCTCACCTTCAAAGAGCCAAACTTTATTATTTTTTATTTTCCATCGACATAGACAAATAAGAGTTTTTATTATGTTTTACCACCTCTTTTTGGGGCTTTGCATTGCCTTTGTAGAATTCCTTTTCTAAAAAATTTTTAGTACCCCACAATTGCATCTAAACAGAGAGAAGGGTACTTTTATGTCATAGCAGTTGCCATTTTCTACAGGATTTGAGTGGTAAAATGGTTACGATTGCAGTAATCTCTGATCCGGCCAATAACAGTGAATGCGAATTTTAGTAATCAGTCGGCACCCACTGTGTATGGCAGAGGAGCTCAGCCCATTCCATACTCCTCCACGACTTTACATACATGTATGCCAATGTACAAGTCTACATGACAAGAAAAAAGAAAATGTTACTAACTTGGCATAGAAGGAAGTGGCGCACTCGGGGCAAGTCTGCCTGGAAGTTGTTCCGCACCACAATTTGCAGCCAGCGGATGCGTATTTCTGTGTTCATAGTAGCTAGATCAGCAGAATAGCACAGTGACAGCTGGAGCATAACTTCTAGAGAAAAAATAACAAAACAAATGTCAACCAAGGTTCAAGTTAAGAGACATTTACACGGTGATGGTGGGAACTGAAAACAGTCCTTTGAGAGTGTGAAAAGAACAAATTGGTGAAGTCTATGATCTCAGTGAACCATGGATTTCCAGAATCAAGAGGCTGTGGGATTTGCACACAGCCTCTTACATAAATGTTGTATTGGATTACAGTAACAGTAATGTAAAGGTGCGTTCCCACAGCAAAGACCAAATACAGGTTGGATTTTCCAGCCAGTATTTTGTCTTTTTTTGGCATGTAGGAGCAATTCAAGCCGTCCCCCTTCGCACCCACAGGTTCATGTTCTCCCCGAAAACTGGGCGGAAGAATGAACGTGTTCTAAGTTTTTCCTTATGCCGGCAGTGTCAAAAACCGTCCGGCGGAAAAAACGTACAGATTTTCTATTAACATCAATGTTGACAGTTGAGTGTTTACAGGCGGTTTTCCGTATTATACTGAAACCACTAAACATTCTATAATAAACTATTTATCTAAAACATTAATAAATTATTAAAACCTTCTATAATTTCTATAAACACCCATTCTATACAAAAAACCCCCAAAAAAACGCTTTTATATCATTCAATACATACAAAATGATTTACAAGATTAAACACATTTAAAATGCTGGAAACGCCCTCTATTGGGCTTCATCTGAAACACATGTAAAATGTTGGAAGCGCCGTCTATTGGGTCATTAGGTAACTAAAGTTCAAACAGTTCTTCTACATCAAACAAGACCTCTAGGGGCCGATTTAGTGTATTAAACTTAAAATTTTAATCCAATGTGTTTTTCGTATCAAAAGCGCATCTAAAACTTACCCAAAAGTATGTTGAGCTTTTGGATCCGTTTTTCGGGCTCCAAAAGTGCACCCCATTGTTTCCTATGGGGACTTCACTTGCGTAAAACGTATATGAAAAACGCATTGAACGGCGATGTGTGTTTTACACTGAAACTTATGTAAATCACACTGCATATTGTTAGATACGGTTTTTGGATCTGTTTTGGGTCCGAAAAACGGATTAAAAAACGGATCTGAAAAACGTCGTGTGAACATACCCTAAAGAGCCCTTTTATTTACGGAAAACAGTAACTGGTACCAGAGACTATACCAATGTGACACATTAAAAGATAGTTTGAGTCACATTTCCTTTCTTAATCAGTTACAGGAGAGGGCTAATACTGCTACCCTTCATCTTTAAAGCATGCAGTCAGTGATAGAAAACATCTTATAATATATAGACTTTTCATCAGTGGGAGTCCAGAAAGCTGCCAAAGTAGATTGCAAAATTAGCTCCTGGGAACTGAAGACAGCCCATAGACCTAACGCATGCCTATGGATAGTTTTTAACTCTAGTATGTACAGCTACAGAAAGCAAATAGAAGCTGCTAAGCTCTCTAACAAGCGATTTAACAGCTTCAATCTAGACAATGGGGGAAATGTTCTTTATGACATACCAGAAGTTTTCTATATCTGGAGACTAATTTGGGTACATGCACGTCTATTTAATTCAGAGGTATTCTATAAAGAGCAAGCCCAACTTTGAACCCTGTTTTTTGGATAGATAAATATAATTTATTTAAAAAATTAAGTAACTTTGCAAAGACATTCCATAAAAAATTACTAAGCTACAGCCTGGGTCATAGTCTACACAGGAGAATTGGGAGTACAGCTCTGCACTTAGAGAAGGAAAAGATTTCAGCTATGAAGCAAGCAGAATTGTTAATAAAGTGCTGTGTTATCATACAGGTTATATTTCAGGATCAGTGCAAGCAAAGGGACCATTTACACATCTCTACATCCGTGGTATCCATCAGGGGAACCTATGTATACTGCGAACCCATATAAATCTACAGTTGAAACCAGAAGTTTACATACACTATATAAAAAGACACATATGCATGTTTTTCTCACTATCTGACATGAAATCAGAATAAACCTTACCTGTTTTAGGTCAGTTAGGAACCAAAATTATTTAGATTTGTCAAATGCCGGAATAGTGAGAGAGAATTTAAAGAGAACCTGTCACATAGTTTATGCCTCCCTTGCTGAGGGCAGAACAAGCTAGTGTCAGGCCTGCTGTTTCCAGTGCGGTGTCCCTTAGTCTGTAAGATGCTGTAGTTTTCATGTATTTAATGCTCAAATCTGCAGTTTTCAGCCAGAAGAGTCATTTGAAGAGTCCTTCAAAGAGTCTTCCCAAAGAGTCCGCCCACCTCAACTGATAAACCTATTACTTTGAATAGGTAGAAACATGTGAATAACTGTCAGTGGGCGGAGCTAGCCTTTGGTGGGAGGGGCTAACACCTGCTCATGAATAAGATTTGAGGGGTAAATGCTCTAAAACTACAGCATCTTACAGAATAAGGGACACAGCGCTGGAAACAGCAGGTCTGTCACTAGCTTGTGCTGCCCTCAGCAAGGGAGGCATAACCTATGTGACAGGTTCCCTTTAAGGCATTTGTATTACTCTTTGTAGAGTCACAAGTTTACATACACTAGGATTACTATGCCTTTAAACAATTTGGGACAGCCCATGATGATGATGTCATGTCTTTGGAAGCTTATTAGCAACATCAGAGTTAGACACACCTGTGGATGTACTTTTTACTGCACACCAGAAACACACTGCTTGTGTGTGTAACATCATGGGAAAGTCTAAAGAAGTCAGCCAAGATATCAGGAAGAGAATTGTGAACTTGCACAAGTCTGCATCATCCTTAGGTGCAATTTCCAGATACCTGAAGGTGCCTCGTTCATCTGTATAAACAATTGTACTTAAGTACAAACAAGATGGGAATGTCCAGCCATCATACCACTCAGGAAGAAGACCGGTTCTGTGTCTCAGAGATGAACGTGCTTTGGTCCAACATGTGCATATCAACCCAAGAACAAAAGCAAAAGACCTTGTGACGATGCTGATGGAAGTTGGTAAGATTGCATAATTAATTTACAGTGAAATGAGTACTGTATCAACATGGGCTGAAAGGCCACTCTGCCAGGACGAAGCCACTACCCCAAAACACCCAGATACAAGCCAGATGCATGTTTGGAAATGCACACAGGAACAAAGACCTACATTTTTGGAGACATATCCTGTGGTCTGTGACACACGGGGGTGGCAGCATCATGTTGTGGGGGTTTTTTTTGCTGCAGGAGGGACTGGTGCACTTCACAAAAGGCATCATGAGGAAAGATGATTATGTGGCAATACTGAAGCAACATCTCAAGACATCAGCCAGGAAGTTAAAGCTTGGGTGGAAATGGGTCTTCAAAATGGACAGTGACCCGAAGCATACTGCCAAACTGGTTACAAAGTGGCTTAAGGATAACTCAGTCAATGTTTGGGAATGGCCATCACAGAGCCCTGATCTCAATCCTATTGAAAATGTATGGGCAAAGCTGAAAAGGCAGCTGCAAGTAAGGAGACCTACAAATATGGCTCAGTTATACCACTTCTGTCAGGAAGAATGGGCTAGAATTCCTACCAACTATTGTGAGAAGCTTGTGGAAGGAGATCCAAAACGTTTGACCCAAGTCAAAGTTTAAGAGCAATGCTACCAAATACTAATGAAATGTATGTAAACTTTTGACTTTGCAGAAAGTAATAAAAAACCCTTAAATTCTCTCTCATTCTGGCAAATATAAATATTGGTTCCTAATTGACCTAAAACGGGTAAGGTTTATTCTGATGTCATGTCAGATAGTGAGAAAAACATGCATATGTGTCTTTTTATATAGCGTATGTAAACTTGTGGTTTCAACTGTATATATCAGAGTCCTATTTGAACTACCTCTGCTCTCTACCAATGGGGTCATGGTATGCCTGGGGGTAACTTTTTTCCACAGTACCCTGACAGATACTACAGACGTAGTGTATAATACCATGTGAATGGCCCCTGAGCAACACTAGATTTACAAAATTATAAAAGGTATACATAAACTATAATAGCTGTTTTTTTACAGCATGCACTGATGATTAAAACTAGCGTCCTCTATTAAAGGGGTTGTATAATTTCACTGAATGGTCTTCAGAATAAGGGGACTGTTAATTCAAGCAACTTTGCAATTGGATGTCATTAGCAAAGCTGTCTTGTTATCACAGGATCCCTTATCTTCTGTTTCTGATTACACTGATCTCCAGTGCTGGTCGGATCCCTCCTCCTTGCATTTCACTAGCTGAGAGCTCAATTACATTCTGTTTGGCCCCCGGTTGGCTGTATTCATGGAGCTTGCATTCCTGCCTCTCCCTCAAAGAAACGACCGGCACATTTTCACTCTGCACAGCCAGAAGAAAGAGTAACACTGCAGGGCTTCTACAATCAGAAAACCGCACAATTGTGCGACTGTGCCTAAACATAGAAGGAGCATTAGGGGCCGAGAGCATTTCACTCTGCACAGCTCTGGAGGAGTTTATACAAGACTGGATTCAATTGTAACATGAATGCAAGCCTGTGGTATGTAAACAGATCTTACAAAATACGACTGCATAGGGAGAGACACAGTGACATGGGGAGGGGGGGAGACACGGAGCCAGCATGAACAGTGAAGGGGGGATGATGTCATCCCTTCGGTTAAGAAACGCCCCTGGATTTGAGCTGAGAAGCTGGAGAGCACAATGAAACAGCCAAACTGATGAAGCGATACATCCCCTTTAAGATGTGTCAGTGTCCGTTATCAACTCGCCCCACTTTTAGTTGAAACGGTTTATGACTAATGACACCAGGCATAACCCATCGCAGGCAAAATACCCATGTGCCCAAATGTCTAGTGAAAGACAAAAAAATGTGCAATATATTTCTATTACCACATAAGATCCCTTTTCCCAGAAACAGATACACAAATATGAGATGGCATTTCCCCTTTGGCCCGCAATGGTATTGATCTAAGGGCTTTTTCCAAAAAGCCCCCGGTTGAAAATTTTCCCCAGTTTTGTGATTTTGGCGAAATTGGCGCACCCATAAATTTGCCCAAAAGGTTCAACCCAAAACCCCCATATTTCACTAAAGGGTTTCCACAGGTGAAGTGAAAAAGGGACCCCTTTGAAAAAGATCGGGTTTGGGGGGTCATTGGAGGTCCTGGGGCATTTAACCACCGATCAAACTCCAGGCCTGGTAGTGAAAACATATTATAAATTGTCAAATAAGACATAACCCTTTCCTTTCCCCAACAATAATGGCCATCTTTACGAAGTTTACTGTGAGGTAAAAATGATACTTTATTCTGTATACGACTGCAGCAATACAAAATTTTCTATAGATTTCATTATGTTTCACTACCTTAAGAAAAAAAAATGTATACAGCTGGTGAGATAAGTATTGAACATATCACCAATTTTCTATGTAAATCTAGATCTAAAATGTGCTATTGACATAAAAATTCCCTAAAAATGTTGGTAAAAAACTCATCCCAAAAATCCACAAAAAAAAAGAAATAAAATCATAGATGTTAAAAAAAAAAAAAAGGGTGAATGTAATAATGAAAAATTTGATACAGGAAAAAGGGTTAAAAAAACATTAAGAAAAAAAAATTTCAAAATGTCAGGGAAAATATGTAACCCGCTGAAATCTATAAGTTACTAAAAAAACAAAAACCTTTTCCACTTAGGGGGAAAATGAAGCCAGCTGGTTCAAACTGGGGGCCTATTAAAAGGGGGTCTCATTACCCCAAATTTCCCCCACAAAAACCTCTCATTATGGGTAAAAACCCTTTAGCTGTTCAACTCCTTTTTCAAACCCTTTTTGTTTTCAAAAAAAAACAAATGGGTGGGCAGTTGGTTTTTACCCAAAAATTTCTTAACTAAGAAGACTTTCCCGTGAGCCCTTTTTTGGGGGCAAAAATTTTTATGTTTAAAAAAAATGTAAATTTTTAAACCCTAACCAGCCCAACCAAGGGTTTTCTCTTTTTCAAGATTTCAGGCAGAGGAATTGAAAAAAAAATGATAAGAAATTGTTCAAAAGCCAAGATTAAAAACCCCCTGGAGAATACGAAAACCTAGAATTAGCAGGGGGAATTGTTTTTTAAAAAAACCCAATAAGGGAAAGCAAATCAACCTCCAAAGGCCTGTATGCCCCGTTTTAAACCCCCCAAGGCTAATTCAACAAAACCCCGTTCGCAAAGGCCCCGGGGTTTTAAATTTGCTCAACAAAAAATTTAGACAACTTGTGAAATAAATGGGAGAATTTCAGTCTGGGCCCAAAAACCCAAAATTTTAACTTTTTGGATGCCATTAAAACACACCATAACTGGAGGCCAAAAAAGCCCGTTTTTGTCCCCCCCCAAAAAAACCACCCCCAAAGGAAGTTTGGGAAATGGGAACTTTATGGCGGGGGGCCGGGTTTTTTAGCCCTACACCAATTGGGAAACTTCATATAATTGAAGGGAAAAGATGAATTAAAAAAATTTTACAGACATATTCCCCGATAGAAAAATGGGTGCCCCTCTTCCCCGGATAATTAAGATGAAACAAGGGTGGATATTTCAGCAAGACGATGATCCCCCAACACACAGCCAAAGAAACTCTCAATTGGTTTCAGACAAAGAAATAAAGCTGCTAGAATGGCCCGGCCAATTACCTGACCTGAAACCAATAGAAAATCTATGGGAATAACTAAACTCAGTGTTCATTGAAGGAGCCCACAGAACTTTTAGGACGGAAAGAGTGTTTGTGTGGAAGAATGGCCCAAAATCCCACCTGAGCAATGCATGCGACTAGTTTCTCCATACAGGAGGCTTCTTGAAGCCGTCATCACCAACAAAGACTTTTGTACCAAGCATTAAATACATTTCAGTAAGTGTGTTCAATACTTTTCCGGTGTCATTTCTCATTATTACACATAATTTAAGTTATGGAAATCTATGGTTTGATTTCTTTGCCTGTGTGTATTGGATGTGTTGTTACCAACATCTGGTGAGAATTTCATGTCAATAGCACCTTTAAAAATAGATTTACTTTAAAATTGGCGACATGTTCAATACTTATTTCACCCGCTGTATATACACACACATACTACTCCCTCAATTTACAATGGGCACAGGATACCCTGTTTTCTGGGACATTGTATGTTAAGTGTGGTTTCAAGATACAATATTACAGACACTGCTGATCTGCAGCACAAGTGTTTGACTGGAACAATCAGCCAAACCGCAAACATTTTACTTCTGAAAACATACCATGGTCGAGCTCACCTTCTGAACCCTCGCTATACACCCTTGGCAACTCTATATGCATTACATGTCATTAAGGGGTTAAATAATGCATGCCATCATATTTTGTGACTCACCCTCATTGCATGCTGTACTCTCCCCCTTCAAATGAGGGAAGAAGCTGAGATAAGACTCCAGCAGATCATGAGCTACAACACTGCGGAACTTAAATTTCTCAATGTAATCCTGTAGATGAGAACAAAATGAAAAGTTACAGGGAGACAAAAACAGTAATTTAAGAAATGAAACATGTTAAGTCATTATACCCTGAGGAAGGCATCAAAGTTGTCTTGGTCCCCGCACAACTGGGACAGATAGTGCACAAAGCAGAAGCCCTTCTCATATGTGAACAGATTCATGAGGTTACTAGGGTTCACACCTGTGGAGAAATAAATGGACTTTACATGTCCCTGACACAATGGCACCAAGTTACTGTTAAAAAGATGGAGTACAAACTAATTAAATACCACAGCTTACAGTAAAACTGCTGTAATATTGTGGCCATAAAACCACATTAAAGGGGTGTTCCCATCTCACACATTTATGGCATGTCAATAGGATATGCCATCAATGTCTGATAGATGCAGGTCCCATAGGTTGGACCTGCATTTATCCCTGGAACAGGCCCCCACAAGTCTCCATTCAGAACAGAGAGTAGGTCGCGCTTGGAAGATCAGCCGAAAACAATGCTCGGGACTACAATAGAGAAGAATAGAGAGTAGTATGCAAGTGCAACCTACTTTCTATTCTGAACGGAGACTTTTGAGGGCACATTCCTGAGGTAGCTGTGGGTCCCAGAAGTGGAATCAGCCACACATTGATGTGCGAGATAGGAAACACCTCTTTAGTGTCCTCCTCTTGGGAAAAGCCTTATGATCTCCAAAAAGGAGACTGGTAGAAATCTGAGGTGTTCAGCTATTTTCACATTTGCTTTTGAGGCTCAGTTTACGGTGACAAATGCCATTAGATTTGACAGAAAGAATATCACGACATGCAGTGTTATATTATCAGAATGATGGATACAACAACAGAATCCATTATACTGCACAAAAGGCATTCGGTATAGCTTCCACTATAAGAGACGAGAAGGTTGACATCGAAGGTGAGGTAAACAGAGCCATCGTTAACTTATAGAATACTTACTTGGCAAAATCTAACACAACCAATCAAACTTTCATTGAAATTTGTGAGGCTGATTGTGGTTGAAAATTTTTTGGAAATATCATTTAATACTAGTAGTTGAAAATAAATATTAAATATATGTATAACAGGACAATTATTATGTAACGAATATATCAACAGGAGCTCAAAATCCTGATAAAATATTTACATGGACTCTTACCTGAATCCAGTTTAGCCTGCAGTCGACTAAATGGTGTGTCTTGACCCAATATTCGAATCTGTCTGTGCAACGCTTCCAGGCGGAAGGTGGTCTCTAGGCATGTAAATGAAGCACCTGACCAATAGAAAATATGGGAGTCATTACTGTAGGTGGATGGAAAAGATAGATCTTTATACTCTCCATAAAATCCTTTTCTCATTGAATTTATTGGCAGGCACAGCACTGTGGGTATAGGCCCTGTCCTTTGGAGGCTGACACGGAGCAAATTAAAAAAAGTTGACTCTGCCTGGCAGGCAGTATAAAAAAAAAATAAATCTCTTGTGAATTGCAATGGAAGAAACAGCACCGTGGGAGATTTAAATGCAGTTCCAAGGGTGGGAAAAAGACCAGAAAAATACTCACCTGTCCGGCAACTTCGGGTGTGCGCAGGATCACCCCCTCAGTAACCTCACACTGGAGTGGGGTACTGGCATTTATGTCTGTGGAAGCAGATCCCATGTGGGTGGGTGACCAGCGACAAGGAAGTGCAGACAGGATTTGTCTGGTTTCCTGACCCCTTTAGGGGTTACGACTAAAGTGGTCTGCCACGGTGACGACTCCCCTGACTGGTGAGGAGAAACTCCTACACCACCTAAAAGGGAAATTAAATAAAATTTAAATAAAAAAATGCAGCAAACCTGCAGAGCAGGTCATGTCTGCCTCCTACAGACACTTGGCTAAAAACTGATTAGCCTGGTGTCATGAGAAGGGCATGGCCTGCCGGGCAGAGGCAACTTTAATGTGCCAAGTGTCAGCCTCCTAAGGGCAGGGCCTATACCACAGTTGTGTCCTCTAATGCAATTCACGAGAAAGTACACTGCACAAAATGCACTTTTAATAAAAATCAGAGGTGGGTATTGAAAAGTTTACTTACCATATACCAGAGTGGTGATGCGGCGCTGGGCATAGGTTGCCAAGCCTTCACTCAGCCACATTTCCTCCCAGCTGGCATTTGTCACTGCATTCCCAAACCAGCCATGTGCAATTTCATGAATAACGTCGATTAGAAGAAAATCCTCACTGTCCAGGATGGAGCAGATGACGAATGTCAGGCAGGGATTTTCCATGGCAACTATAGGGAAGGATGGGGGCAGGAAGACTATATCGTACCTGGAATGAAGGAAGGGAAGGACGATTGTTGAGAGAGGCCTCATGGGGGGTGGGCATTGAGGAAAATGAATATACAATGGCACTACAAGGAAAGTTCATGGAGAAAAATAATAGGTAAGATTGGACTGAGCAGACACAAACTACATACATAGCCATTACTAAAGAAACAGTAAACGACCCACAGGGATTTCATCCCATTAACTTTGTAGTCAGGAAGATTTTCCACAACTGATCATGTCTGCAACTAATGCTATGGAAACAATACTGCAATAATGAATAGACAGAGCCCAAACCTTTCACATTAGGTTGGGCACACATGTTAATCCTATGCCATTTGCCTTCACTTATTCAGAATTTGAAAATCCATAAGACGTCTGCACAAATCAGAGTCACAAGTTTTATACGTCGTGAAATAAAAAAAATTACAGGAGACTTGCTATTTTACAATTCTTGCGTGGCAGAAAATCACACACTGTAAGATCAGATGTGGATTTATGGTATAAAGCCACTGGTCTCAACAAGGTTCTTGAACCCCAAAGCAGAAAGTCATGATGCAGATATAAACAAGGCCTTTAAACAAATATATACTCCATAGTACACGACTTATGATACAGGATTTTCTATACTGTCTGTGCCTGCCTCCTGTGTGCCACTGATGGACGCATCCAGCCCTATCAACATTGAGCGGATGACATAATAGTAACCTTATGATATATGACATATTATGATCACAACAGGCTGAGAAGAAATTTCAGTTCAGTAAAATATCTTGTTTAATCTGACTCATAACTTGCCAGGCCTCATTGATGGGAAGATGGTCACACTTGTGCAACTCTCCCCCATTCATGTTTATGATGGTTCTGAACATAGCCAAGCAAACTCGCTCAGCTATATTCGGAACTGCCCTATAAAAACAGGAGAACTGGGGCAAGTCAAGTTTCCCCTGCTCCTTCTCTGGGGCCGGCTCATAGCAAGCTACAAGCCAGCCGCAGAACGGGATGTTGTTTTGTGGTGAAACTGCTTTAACCAAGCTACAACCTTGTAATGGAAAGTGAGATTGTCCCCAAACACAGATCTAAGCAACAGCAGCTGCTGGATCTTGCAATGTTCACCTGAGCTGCATCCATAAAGTTAAATATAAAGCATAGGACTATTACTAGGCATTTACTATAAAGAGCAATTTTAGAACCAAGTTATATTTACCGAGGCTAAAAAATGTTATTGTGCCAGAAAATTTCTACAACAAACTTTTCTGTAGTCAACTGCCAACAGTCAATCGGGGATATGGTAATAGCATTCCCTTTTGTAATGATGCAAAAAATAGCTAACGCCTAAAATAACCATAGATCAGTAAACAAATAATTTTATTCAGTCTCATCAAAATGCAAACAAAACACATATTGCAAACAGTAGCATCCACATAGAAAGTATGTATATAAGGAAATATCAATGCACATTCCAGCCAAAGCTTTGTCTTCCCCCAGACACCGCATTGTGGTGTACACGTTATGCTCTACATCCCTCTGGTTGCCTTTTTAGGTCTATATGACTTAAATATATAGGATTTCATTATTTTTGTTAATGTGGGTGTTTATAAGCACCTTACGTGGGTCTATGTTTTCAATGATCTTTATTAGGCACTTTGTGATATTCCATATATGTACTGTCTATATGGGTGCTACTAAGTGCAACATGCATTTTATCATTTTTGGTTTTTTTGTATTTTAGTGTGATTTCATAAACATTTTATATTTTTTACTGATACTTTTTTGTAGGTGTATACAGTGGTTAGATTTGTAGATGTTTGGCAACCCCTCATTTCATTTTGTAGATACGTGTTGACGCAAGCATAAGCAAAACCTAACAAACATGATCACATTTTAGATGAAAGATCACTGCTCTACGTTTGCACTATGAGATCCAAGTCAGTTTCACAGCCTGGCAATATTTGAGTGCATGTTGCCTCACCTTCCCCAGATGTAGGGGCCATATAAACTCTCGGCAGCTTGAAGCCATTGCTCTACCCGGCCTGCCAACTTATCCACAGCCAAAGGCAGCACACAAGGCTCGGCCCACACTCTGCTTCTGTGACAAACAAAGTGAAATAAAGGTTAATATGCATAAAGGTCAGAATATTTTAGCTGGCCATAAAAAGTAGCTGAAAAGTTAGTTTCCATATGTTAAATTACTTTTACTCTTGCAAACCCTGTTCACGTGGCAAAATCATGCCGTTTGTCAGTAACGAGAAAAATCCCAAACGGATATTACATATGGAACAAATTTCTCTCAAAGACACAATATTTATTAAAAAAGGTTATCTGAAGTTTCCAAACTTGGTTTAGCTGGGAGACATGTGAACATTAAAAACAAAAATGACTCGCCCGTTACATCCTCAGTCCCTCCTCATACTGACACTCCACTGGTTCAGTATATCAGAAAATTAGAAGAGTGTATCAGACCAATCGAAAAAATGAGAATACAGAAATGTTGGCCTACTGAAAGGTATGTGCAGTAGATGCACTCAATATCTTGTCGAGGCTCCTTTGATGAATGACTGCATTAATGTGGTGTGGCATGGAGGTGATCAGCTGCTGGCCCTGCTGAGGTGTTATGGAAGCCCAGGTTGCTTTGATAGTAACCTCAGGTCAGCTGCATTGTTGGATCTGATGTCTCATCTTCCTCTTCACTATACAACATAGATTCTCTATGGGGTTAAGGTCTGGCGAGTTTGCTGGCCAATCAAAACACAGTGATAAATGTGGTTATACAACCAGGTAAATTTGGTACTTTTGGCAGCGTGGGCAGGTGCCAGGTCCTACTGGAAAATGAAATTGGCGTCTAATTAAAGCTAGTAAGCATAAGGAAGCATGAAGAGCTCTAAAATTTCCTTGGAGACGTCTGCACTGACCTTGGACTTCATATAACACAGTGGACCTACACCAGCAGGTGACATGACTCCCCAAACCAGCACTGACTGGGGAAACTTCACAACTTGGATTGAGCATCGCTCCACTCTTCCTCCAGACTCTTTTCAGATGAATGAATATCATAGGCGCAAAGGACTTTGGAGCGTTGAGAAACAGTCCAGACCTTTTTCTCCTTAGCCCAGGTAGGACGTTTCTGATAGTGTTTCTGGGTCATCAGTGATTTGTCACAAGGAATGTGACGTTTGTAGCCCTTGTCCCAGATACATCTGTGTGTGACTCCAGCTGCAGTCCACGCCTTGTGAATTTCTGAGGTCATCCCTGTTGCTTGTGCACATTTGTCTACTACACTTTTTCCTTTCACACGACCCTCCATTAATATGCTCAGATACAGCTTTGAACAGCCAGCTTCTTTAGCAATGACCTTTCGTGGATGGTGTCAATGACTGTCCCTGGACAACTGTCGAGTCAGCAGTCTTCCCCATGATTGTGTAGCCTAGTGGCCCAGACTGAGGGACCATTTAAAGGCTTAGGAAACCTTTACATGTGACGCCGTGGGCCACGTGTATGAACCTTTTTAGGTCTAAAACTCACTTTTTTGCATATGGGCAAAAGAGCTATTTATAGACATAAAATTTTTCATACATGTGGCTCCATAAGTCACCAATATTGACCACTCACACTATTCTATTTTTCTGATTTACTGAGGTATGTGTTTTCATTAGCTATAAGCCATAATCATCGACACTGAAAGAAATAAAAGCTTGAACTATATCGCGCTGCGAGTCTATACAACATATTGGTTTCTCTATTTGACTTGAATTACGAACATAAAATAACTTTTACTGATATTGTAAGTTTTTGAGATGCACTAGTACTTTGCAAAATTTATGAAATTTACATTCATGTGGCCTCTGCAGCCAATTAAATAGAAGTATATTTTAAGAAAAGAAAAAATATATTATGATTCTCAGAATATGGAGACACAAAGAAAATAAATAAATCAAATGGCAGAATTATATTTGTATTCTCCCCCCACAAATAATTTTTGGGGTTTCTTAATATATTATAAAAGGTGTTAATTTTAATTATTTTTTTTTGTATTCCATGAAAAACAAGTCTGCATGGCTGAGTTTACAACAAATATAAGTAAAAAAGTTAGGGATTTTAGAAGGAAGGGATGGAAAAAAAAAATAGCATCACTGTTAAAAGGGGCTTTTTCACTACAGTGATTAGCTTTCAATATCTCAGATAAGGTAACTGAAGACTTTTACTAAATACGTGGCTCTTAATATTGCCGTGGTGAGGAGATAGGAGAGATTTTATCTGCTCTGAGTGCACACGGAGCAGCGTCTTTATCTCTAACAAGATAACATTGTTTACTTGTTTTCACCCCTTCGAGCTCTGTAGATTTGTTTATACAGATTAAAGCTCCTACACTTATGTCACTAACGCTCAGCTAGTTATAAAGAAGCTAAATATTCTAATCACTGCTAAAGAACCACCTAAAGCCTGACCAGGCAGTGCGAGTCTGAAGTTGTCTGTGACTCTGCAAAACAGCATGGTAAGGAAACACATTTAAAAAAAACCACTGTGTTGGAAAGAGGTAAATGGTTGTTACAAGAGATCATTTGTTAACAATATTTTTAAGCGCCATTCACATCTCTTTTCGGGCCTTGTTTGTAGTATGCGTCGGGATAATGTAAAAACTGTGTCACAACAAAGAACTCAGTGGGGCCATAGTGCCATAGCCTTCTATGTAGCAAACGTATACAGTTTTTACATAGTATGCAAAAACCATGATCACTCCTTTGTGTCCTGTGCAGAAACCATATACGCTCACTAAATGGGGCAAATCAGAACCAATTACATCTACTCTTGCATTAAAGAAGTGTATGGCCTCATTGGGGCTTCGCTGCATTATCTGTCATGAACATTTTTATGGATAACACGAACAGGAGACGAAAACAAGAGGTAAATAGGGCCAGGCATGTCAAGCTTTACACTGTGGAAAGGCTGTTCAACAAAGCCCATTCAAATCACATCTATATTCTCTTAAATCAGGTATGACTGCAAGGGTATGTTCACACGGCGCGTTGAATCCATGGTTAGATCCGAAAAACACATTCAAAAGTGCTGCGTAAAACACATCCAACACGCAGGTGCATATTTGGATGCGTTTCTGCTGCAGCAGGATCGCACCCTATAGTTTTAAATAGGGTGTCTGCCCCGCAAACGGATCAAGATTTGACTTTGAACGGATCCGAAAGATGCAAGTAAAACATGCATCAGCGATCACTTGTCTGGACGCTGATGCATGTTTTACATTAAAAGCAATGTAAAAAAACACTACACATTGTTAGATGCGTGTTTGGGTCCGTTTAGGGTCGGAAACACGGATTCAAACATGCATCTAAAAAAAGATCCCAACACAGAGTCAACACGTCGTGGGAACATACCCTTAGAAGTATACTGTAAGGGTCATTTCTTCTATACATACCTGGGACCTATATCAGCTGGAAGAAGACGACCGGCAGTCAGGGCCACTAAATATGCAGGAACAGGATGCTCCATATAGAAGTGAAAGATGCCCATCTCTTCTATGTAGTAACTGTGAGTGCAGCTCATGAGGACCCGAATTCCAGCAGGTGCCTGGAAAACATATACAAATGGTCACATTAACCACCAAAGGTCTGTGGCAATGCTGTGTGTAGAGTTAAACCTGTAATAACATATTACCACCAAGCATTGGGGCGGTCGCACAGTTCCTTTTTGACCTCAGCTTCCTCCATACAGCAGAATGCACCATTGATCCTCACCTTGCATTGCCCACTATGTGGTAATTCTGCTTCAATGTAGTCCGCTTTACTTTTAACTTAACCTCCTATAAGTATTTCTTCTTCAATAGGCAACATTTCAGTTGCTTAGACCTGCAACTACATGTGACAGAGCCGATTCACTCAGCTATATGAGACGATTATAAAAGTTTTAAGGTAAGAATACACAGAGCAGTCAAAGTGTGGCTGTGATGCGACCACAAAGCACTGCACAGCCAGCACCAGTTATTTTCAATTAGCTTAAAGGGGTTCTACCTCTTCACTTTTTGGCACATATATTGCCGCACACGAGACACTATTCGGCACATAAAGTGCTGTGAAGATACAACTGAGCAAGTGCGGCCAGCAAGGTAGAAGATCAGTACAGGTTGGAACCCAAGACACAGAGCCGTACACAGAGAGGAGAGAGCTGATCTAATCTGGTACATATTTTTTAATTAATCATATTTACAAACTTAATTAAATGTGCATTTTGGATATTCCCACGTCAATATTATATCATGGCAAAACCCCTTTAATAGATGGCCGCACAAATTTGCAGTGGGCAGCCATTAACAAGCAGTGAACTTGTCTGAAATTTGTTAAAGATTGTACAATTTTACAGGTGTTTGCTTAAAGGGGATGTATCGCTTCATCAGTTCGTCTGTTTTCTCAGTTCCTCAAATCCAGGGGCGTTTCTTCCCTTCCCAGCTGGGTGTTTCTTAACTGAAGGGGGATGACATCATCCCCCTCCTTCACTGTTCGTGCTCGCTCCCTAGTCAGTGTGTTTGTTTGAGATCAGTAGGAGGGGATAGCACATCCCTGCTCTACCCCCTCTCATCTGTGTCTGCATTCCACTCCATGTCACTGTGTTGTTCCTCTCCCTATGCAGTCTTATTTTGTAAGAGCTGCTTGTTTACATAGCACAGCCATGCATTCAGTCTAGACAGTCTTCTATGAACTTAGAGCACTGATCCTTCTCCTCTCACAGCTGGGGGTTTGTTACAGTTGTATCCAGTCTTCTATGAACTCATCCAAAGCGGCACAGATCTGTCTCCTTTCTATGTTTACACACAGCAGCATTAGGCACCGAGCACAATTCTGCTGTTTTCTGATTGTAGAAGCAGTTGCAGGGTTACTGTGCAGCTGCTGGCTGTGCAGAGTGAAATTGCTGCTGGCCCCTTATTCTGAGCGAGAGGCTTAGGAATACATGCTCCCATGAATACGACCAGGGGCCAGACAGAATGTAAATTAGTAGAGCCATCAGCCAATGAAATGAAAGGAGGTGGAATCCGACCGGCACTGGGGAACAGAGTTTACAGAAAACGAAGATGTGGGAGACAGTAAAAACAAGACAGCTCTGCTAATGACATCCAATTACAAAGTTGCTTGTTTCACTGTCCCCTTATTCTGAAGACCATTTAATGTAATAAGAAAACCCCTTTAACAATACATGGAACAACTTATTAGTAAACCAAACATCACTGGTACCGTAGTGGCTCTGTATATTTCTACCCATAAAGTGAAACACATTGGATAAAAATGTAGATGGCTGCTACTGATAATACTGCGGAGTGTAATGAATAGGAAATATTGGGCACCATTCACATGTTTTAACATATCCGTATACTATGTAAAAACACACAAAGATAAGTCTTTACATTTGTATAGGTTTCTCATTGATTCCTCAAAAAAACAAAACAATGTACATGGCATATTATGTATATATATATATATATATATATATATATATATATAATATATAATATATATATATATATATATATATATATATATATATATATATATATATATAAATTTAATTTTTTTCTTTAAGGGGCAGATAATCATAATAGTCTTTTTCATCCATTAAGAAGAAGCATATGCTTGGTGGAGTACATAACCATGATGTGAATGGGGCCTTACACTTACTATATATAGTTTATGTACAGGCCCTCTTCTGCATGTATATATGCAGGTGAAAAAATACATCACGGACTATAAATAAGATGTCTAGATGAAACGCGGACATGTCAAATACCAGCTGCAGATAAGAAACAAGCGAATGTGACCGCTAAGATAATATACCACAGGCCAGCTGGATTCAGTACATGGAAAGGGCGCTTTCACACAGCACAGTTTTGATGCAGTTTTAACTGTGCTCCACTTAAACTGCCTTTATTGCTTTTTTCACTTATCTAAACTGTTTGAAAAGTGAGGAATCAATTAGTGTGTTTGTATCCACAAGACTTCACAAAATGTAATTGATGACTTACTTGAAACAGTTTTCTGAATAATTTACAATATACAACTGAAAGAAGCTTGCTGGTAATAAAGGCAGTTTAATTGGAGCGCAGTTAAAATTGCACCAAAACTGCGCTGTGTGAAAGCACCCAAAATATTAGATCCCAGTTAAAGGACAGAGTCTATAAAATTGAACTAGCAGGAAAAGTGAAAGCCCTCACTACCTGACATGATACACAATAGGATGACAGCAGCACAGTGTTCACACCTCATAAGGAAATGGCCATGACAAAAGAGTACAAATACACGTACAAGATTAACCAAGGATTACACCAAAGTCAACACTGCCACAATACCCCCTTTAATCTTGTTCTTCATTTAAGACACTCTGGTTATTTTCTACATGCTTCTGGCTGTGACATTTGTGCTTACCTGGCTTTGTACACATTTCTAAGTGATGTCCAAACAATAGTTAGTGTATATATATAATAATATATAAAATAATATAATAATATAATAATAATTAATATATATATAATATATAATATATATATAATAGTTATATGATAGAAGAGCTGAGCTCTGTGATATATAGAGTTATATGATAGAGAGAGGAGCAGACTCTTGTATATATAGGGTTATATAATAGAGGAAGAGAAACTGAGTTCTGTGATATATAGGGTTATATATAGGGAGAGAACTGAGTTTGTGATATATAGGTTATATGATTGAGGGAGAGAAGCTGAGCTCTGTGATATATAGGGTAATATGGTAGAGGTAGAGAAGCTGAGCTCTGTAATATATAGGGTTATATGATAGAGAGAAGCTGAGTTCTGTGATATATAGGGTTATATGATTGAGGGAGAGAAGCTGAGCTCTGTGATATATAGGGTTATTCTGCTCTCAGATAGGGCAGCATAAATCACATGACAAGTTCCATTTAAGGTTATTAAAAGGAATTGTCCAGCTGGATTTAAAAAAAAAAAAAAAAAAGGCATTACTCACTTCCCTAATCCCCCTACCGCTCCTGTTCTGATGCTTACCGGGTCAGACTGGACCAAAAGACCAAACAGCAGTGTTGGGGATCATAGAGGTGAGTAATGTGAATTTTATTTTTTTCCACCCAGTATGTCCCTTTTAAAGGGGTTCTCTGATTTAAAAAGAAAACAGTTTCATATTCCCATTATAACATTCTAAGATCATAGAGAAGGGTCTATTGTTCTGGATCATCACCTGTTGGTAAGGGTGGACAGCAGTCACAGACTGTCCCTAGCTCTAGAGGATCTGTCCTGCATCACAGACAACCTATTGATGAAGATGGCCACTGTGTAATGCCTTACTTTGTCTATGGTGGCGCGACAGAAATTGTGCACAGATTTCCCCACAAATTACAGCTTATTACTGGTGGCCCCAGTAGGCGGTCACTTTGTGATTAAATTTTTCCAAAGGGTCCTTCTAACAAGCAGTATTGGCTAAAGTGAAGAACCCTTTGAAAGGGATTGTCCAGATTAAAAAAAATCAAAATAAAATAAACTCATACTCGCCTTCCATCCTGCGCTGGATTTGTGGGCGTCTTCCCACTGTTTTCTTCTGCCAGCGGCAGTCGGATAATCACCGTTACAGCAGCCATGTGACAACACTGCTCGGAGTGGAAAGACGCCCCGAAAGCCAGCCTTTGAACGGAGGTGTAGAGGAAGAAGAAAATGAAGGTATTATTTTTTATATTACCTGGAAAATCCCTTTAAATGGAAAATACATGGTGAGGTTACTAGGAGAAAGATGGCAGAAAACTAACATTTCTCAGGTGCTACAACTTACCTTGACCGAGGCAGAGTAAGTACACTTTACAGCTGGTGTATCAAAGCAGGGGAAGAAAGAACGGTTACAGACAGAGTGTCCTTGAGTGAACACAAACAACTCTGAGCTTCCATAGGAGAGTTCAGGATCCAGCCACCAAACCTGAAAGAAGGAAATACAGAAGAGTATGACACAAAGCGGCTTCCTGAACCAGCTGTACAAGCACCGCATCTCGGGGAAAAGACCCCCATAGATAACCATGAGACGTGTATTGGCTCTACCTACACTAAGGCCTCGTTCACACTTCACAGGCTGATTTGGGCACTTTCAGCCGTACTGCGCGTCGTATTTGCGCTGCAGTACGGCTGGAATCCGTCCCTGCCATTACGGTAATCCACAGTTCTCATAGAGTGTCATGTCAATTATTTACGGTGTGTACGCGCAGTGAATAATGACTGTCTATGGGGCCGGCGAGCTGCCCCCCCCCCCCCTCTCCCCGTCTGCACGGCAGCCGGCATAATTGCGGGGCGAAATCCTAAGGCTATGTTCAGGCGGCTTATTCATGGCATAATTGCAGGATGGATTTTGCCTGCAATTACGCCGTGTGCTCGGTAGCGGGGTTTCAGCTCGCCGGCCCCATAGACATTCATTATCCACGGCACGTATCCCGCCGGGATAATTGACATGTCACTTTCTCCCCTCTCACTGTCTTTTGCGAGTGGGGAGAGGAGACGTAATCCATAGTTCTCTATAAGAACTGTGGATTACCGTAATGACTGGGACGGATTTCATCCATAATTCGCGCAGTACGACGTGAATTACGGGCTGAAATCCGCCCCAAAATAAGTCGTGTGAACATAACCTAAGGGTCCTTTCACACTGCGCAGTTTTAACCGCACTCCAGTTAAACTGCCTTTATTACCAGCAAGCTTCTTTCACTTATCTAAACTGTTTGGAAAGTGAGTAATCAATTAGTGTGTTTGTATTCACAAGACTTCAAACACAGTCACTGATGACTTACTTGAATCACCTTGCTGAACAATTTAGACAACTGAAAGAAGCTTGCTGGTAATAAAAGCAGTTTAATTGGAGCGCAGACAAGAGTGCTTTCACACAGTGCGTTTTTGATGCAGGCATGTACAGCATTAATTGCTGTGCCTTCCTGCACAAAAAACGCGTCAAAACTGCGCTGGGTGAAAGCAGCCTACAACTGCACCCAAACTGCGCTGGGTGAAAGCAGCCTACAACTGCACCCAAACTGCGCTGGGTGAAAGCAGCCTACAACTGCACCCAAACTGCGCTGGGTGAAAGCAGCCTACAACTGCACCCAAACTGCGCCAAAACTGCGCTGGGAGAAAGCAGCCTACAACTGCACCCAAACTGCGCTGGGAGAAAGCAGCCTACAACTGCACCCAAACTGCGCTGGGAGAAAGCAGCCTACAACTGCACCCAAACTGCGCTGGGAGAAAGCAGCCTACAAACTGCACCCAAACTGCGCTGGGAGAAAGCAGCCTACAACTGCACCCAAACTGCGCTGGGAGAAAGCAGCCTACAACGCACCACAACTGCGCTGGGTGAAAGCATCCTACAACTGCACCCAAACAGGGCCTGGTGAAAGCATCCCCTACAATGCAACCCAAACTGTCTGGGTGAAGCAGCCTTACATTCTGCACCCAACTGGGCTGGGTGAAAGCAGCCATACAACTGCACCCAAACTGCGCCAAAAAACTGCCTGGGAGAAAGCAGCCTACAACTGCACCCAAAACTGCGCAGGGGAAAGCAGCCTACAACTGCACCAAACTGCGACTGGGAGAAAGCACCTACAAACATGCACCCAAATGCGCTGGAGAAAGCAGCCTACAACTGTCCCAAACTGCGCTGGAGAAACAGCCTACAATGCACCCAACTGCGCTGGGAGAAAGCAGCCTACAACTGCACCCAACTGCGCTGGGTGAAAGCAGCTACAACTGCACCCAAACTGCGCTGGGTGAAAAGCAAACCTACAACTGCACCCAAAACCGCGCTGGGTGAAAGCAGCCTACAACTGCACCCAAACTGCGCTGGGTGAAAGCAGCCTACAACTGCACCCAAACTGCGCTGGGTGAAAGCAGCCTACAACTGCACCCAAACTGCGCTGGGTGAAAGCAGCCTACAACTGCACCCAAACTGCGCTGGCTGAAAGCAGCCTACAACTGCACCCAAACTGCGCTGGGTGAAAGCAGCCTACAACTGCGCCCAAACTGCGCTGGGTGAAAGCAGCCTACAACTGCACCCAAACTGCGCTGGGTGAAAGCAGCCTACGGTTAGTTACACACCACATTTCTGGCTTCGGATTAACATACACACCAGACCGTTTACATTAAAAGGATGCCAAAAAGTATCATCCATCACGACCCATTGTAAAAAATGTATACATTAAAAGGAGTAGTCTCACTTTGTGAGTTTCAAGCTTCTTGCTGGGGCGTTTTCAACCTTCACTATCTGGGCGGAGGTACTGCTTTTAAAATATAGTACATTACAAAAGTGCTGAAAAATATGTGAATGATGTATCAATTAATAAAGTGGGAATACCCCTTTTGTTAAATAATGCTGTTGTATAAAATAGCGCAGGTTTTTTTTTGCGATTTAACCCTATGGATACATTTAGCATATACATCAGGAGCTTTTCCAGCATACACGCTAAATACAGACCATAAGGGCATGTCCCCACGGCAAGGGTTTTCGGCCGTTTTTTCAGGCGGTTTGGGGTTTTGCAGACCGCCTGAAAAACCGGCCGAAAATGAGCACAATTGTGCTCTATGGAAAACCCGTGCAGCAGTCCCCGGCGGGCCGCTCAAAAGACATTGAGCATTTTCATTCTTCCGTCCGGTTTCCGCAAACTAACACACGGGGCTCTATGGAAAACCCGTGCAGCAGTCCCCACTGTTGCATGAACATGCACATTCTTCCGTCCGGTTTTCGGATAGAATATGAACATGTCAATGAGAAGTGGGAGGGCTTTTCTCCGCTAATCGCGGAGAAAAGCCGCCCCCTCGCGGCCGGCACACAAACCGACAGATAAACCGACCGGTATTTGTCCAGTGTCGTGTAAACGGGCCCTTACTGTTCATAACTGTACTTCTGGTGGCCAACACACCAAAGACATGTGGGACCTACACATTTTGGTGACGTTCCAAGTATAAACCCCACCTGTTCCATAACGCACAGCAGCAGATCACGCTTACTTCCAATAGCTGCATTGCTCGGATACGTTCAGTTGAGTCTGACAACGCAGAGTTGAAGCTGTCACCTAACTATCCTAAAGAGGGTTATAACCAAGGCCGGGTGCACCCTTACTTTATGATTTCTGGTTTTTTTGTCCCATCACTGAACAGAAGAACTAACAACAGCAGTGCCCGATCCATTACATTACACTGACGCCTGATGGACCCCACTGACTGGGGTGAGATCCACCAGATTTCTCTCATACAAACGGAGAAAACACAAGTAGTGTTGCCGGATCCACGAGCCCGTCTACTTAGAGGATTTATAGTCTGTTACTAACACGGTTTTCGGATTTTTTAAACAGTTTGAAAACAGACTGTAAGGCCTCGTTCACACGGCTTTTTTCAGAACGATTTACAAGGATTTCCCATTAAATACGTTCTGAAATCAGTTGAAAATCATTTTAAAAAAAATAAGTGGGGGCACTAAGTGTGGCAGTTTTTGTAACATTTCCCGCGGATTCACCATTACAATCATTTAGGTGGTAAATCCTCCGGAAATAATTGCTGTCAATTTTTTTTTCCGTCCGGATTGCCGTGTCAATCCGCGGGGGCAACCCGGGAACGGGTTTTGCGTCGTGTGAACGACGCGCCGTATTTTCTATAAAATCAATAAAAATAGGCTGTGACTTATTTTGGACGGATTTGCCGACGGAAATTACGATCGTCAATCCGTCGGCAAATCCGTCCGAAATAACCCGTGTTGAACCGGCCTAAACCATCCCCAAGATCTCAATAGAAAAATGGACCTTAGTCTATACAGTTTTGGACTTTTCGGGTTGATTTCAAAACCTACTGTTTTGCAAAAAAAAACTTGGAACATGCACATCTTTCAGACTGATTCCAGTAGGAAAAACCGACCAGGAAGTTAGTGAACTGTTTTTGGCATTCATTTTTGCACGGATCCGACCAAAAAACAAACTCAATAGTGCTCCATGATGCACTATAGGTCCCCCTACAGTAGGTGAGTAATCACAGGGTCTGTTGTACTTTTTTAAATGAAAGGACTTTCACTTCCTTGTAACATTATTTGGCGATTGGCCTTTTTTAAAGGGGTTGTCTCACTACAAAGATTTAGCTTTAAACCTGTAGGGAACAGTAAATTAAGATGTTTTCCAAATACATTGCTTTGTTTTTCTTTAAGGAGATAAAAGTGATTGTATCACCTCTGAATGCACTTTGGTTTCTCTAGGTTACCGACCGCTTTCCCCTGCTGTTTATCTTATCTGGGAGCAGGGATGACGACATCACACACAGAACTGCCCAAGTATGTTTTGTGTGTGTGATAATATTATTATTAAATTTTTATTATATTATTATCTTCCGCATACTGTCCAAACCCTACTTCAAAGCAAGGGGGGCGGCCTAAGCCGGGCCCCATTCACTTTCACTATCAGCGGCGTGAAGAAGTGACCTATCACTTCTCCAGGGCTGTGGAGTCGGTGCCTATTTTGCAGGAGTCGGAGTCGTCATAAAAGGGACCGACCCCAAAAAATTTAAAAGTTGGTTCCTTAGTTCAATGCAAAGAGCAAGGGCAGGGGGTCTGCCATGGGTACGCTCCCCATATCTTTCAGCCTCATCACTGAGGAGTGTAATGTGACAGGGAGAGGAAAAAGCGCTGCCCCGGGGGAAAACATTCCGACCCTGACAAACAGATTTCAAAAAAATTTTTCACCGCTTTCAAAAAAGTAGAAGGTTAACCACTCATAAAAACTGACTGTCCCTGAGGAAATTTCCCCTTTATCCCCTGACATTGCAGAGATGTTGCCCTGTGGTCACCGCTTTCCCCCCAACCCAAGTTAGTGTAGAAGGCTTTTCTCTAGCCGGGGAAATAAGAGATCAGATGTGGGGTCATGTAGCAGGTCTGATGGAGGCATATATTTCTCGAAAAAAATTCAGAGACTCCTGAATGTTCCTGCAGTGTTTTGCATATTTAAAATTTTTTTTTGTGTTCTAAAATCACACCATTAAATATATTTTTACTTGCAAGAAAAAGGGTAAAAATTTTTTGAACTTGTGACTTTCAGGCTCATTCTCTCCACTCCTACAGCTTTTGACATGAGGCTACGTAAATTTTTTATACAGTCATTTTACGTCTTATACATAAAAATTTTACCCGCAAGTATTTAGCATCGCTTAGTTCGCAGATTTTTTCCCCGTAACTGCTTTTTTACTGTTTTGCCCCAAAAATCAAAAAATGTTAATTTTTTTGTTTTGTTTTTATTTGGGAAAACCCCCTTTGGGTTTTCAATACTCCGTCCTTTGGGGTCTGGATCGATTTAAGCACATCTTGACCAAAATCTGATCCCAGGTCCTTTCTACACATTCCAATGTTGTGCGACGGGCTTGGCATAAAAACAGTTTTTCTTAAACTCTACCCCCAAGTGTTCAAAAGACAAAACATTGTTACCCTTTTGCTTTTTCAGTGTCTGTTTACCTAAAAGCTTGATTATTGTTATAAGGGGATAAACAGCCTGTGTTACCATTTTATACAGTAAAGTTACACTTAAACATGCCCATGTATGAGGGAGTCAGGATTTTGGAGCTTTGGGTTGCCGACTCCCCACCCTGCACTTTAAAACCCCCGGCATAAATATTCATATTGTATGCGGGGGAGATGAGGCTTAATCATAGTTCTCTATCAAAGCTTGAATTCCGTAAAGGGCCCGCACGATTTTTCCCTATTTAAAAAACAAATATGCAGTGAAATGTGCGCCGTAATTAAGTAACAGCAACGCCAGATCAGTTATTCTGAGTTCACACGGTGTCTTTGTGGCGTATGGCAGCAACACGCACCGCTATACAACAGGTGTTTTAGAAGTACCCTTGGGCCCGTGTGTATTCTAAAAAGCTCCCCTAGGGCAT